>JBCEWC010007960.1:0-20659 GCA_038996855.1 Solanum aculeatissimum | reverse complement strand
GTTAGATATATTCTCAAAGTTGAGTGACCTTGTAAGATATAAACACTATATTAAAATTACAACTTCTAAATTTTTATATGTAAATATAGATTGTTTATTTTACAATTGTTTACCATCTTTTTAATTTTAACAATAGATGATCAATCTTTATTAAATTAAAAATTGGTGTTTTATTAGTGATGAATTTATTAAGATCACAATTATTTATTCTAAGATAATTTAAGTGAAAAAATAGCAAATATGATGACAAAATTATTGTTCTCCTAACTAGTTAGAAGCCACAAAAAAAAAAATTTTGATCTAATTACATGAAATAAAAAAATTCATAATAATTCAAGGGTATAATTGGAAAGAAACTTTTTGTAGAGTTTTAAACCAAGCACAAGATTAGATGGTAAACAATGAATCAAACACTTGATAAAAAATAATCCTTGCATTATTAATCCCTGCGTTACTAATCCCTGCATTACTAATCCATGTGTTATTCATTTTTGTACCAAACGACCCCTAAGTATTTTGTTTTGGTCTTGCTCAGTTTAAACCCTTTGGATTCCAAAGTATGTCTCAACACCTCCAACTTATCATTAACCTTATCCCGAGTCTCCTTAATCAGTACTATATCATCCGCAAATAGCATACACCATGGAACCTCCTCCTGAATAGATCATGTCAACTCATCAATTAATAAGACAAAAAGAAAAGGGCTCAACACAAATCCTTGATGAAGTCCTATCTCAACAGGAAAATACTTTGAATTTTCTCCCATCGTTCTTACTCGAGTTTTGGCTCTGCCATACATGTCATTTATCACCTTAATGTACACCATTGGAACGCCTTTCGCCTCTAGACACATCCATAGGACATCCCTCAAAACTTTATCATATGTCTTCTCAAGATCAATGGACACCATATGAAAGTCCCTCTTTCTTTCCCTATATTTCTCCACTAGTCTCTGAACAAGATGAAATGCTTCAGTAGTCGATCATCTCAACATGAATCCGAACTGATTCTCAGATATAGACACTTCTTTTCTCACCTTCATCTCCACCACTCTCTCCCAAACCTTCATAGTGTGACTTGACAATTTGATACTTCTATAATTGTTACAGTTTTGAATATCACCCTTGTTCTTGTACGATGAAACAATTGTACTCCTCCTCCATTCATTGAGCATCTTAGCAGTCTTCACAATAGTATTAAATAATCCAGTCAATCACTCCATACCATCCTTGACCATGCTCTTTCAAAAATCCACTGGAATCTCGTCAGGTTCGATCGCTCTCACTCTGTTCATCCTACTAATAGCACGTCTAACCTCCTCAGCTCTAAAACGTCTGTGGTAACCAAAATCTCGATGACTATCGGAGTGTGCCAAATCACCCAACTCAATATCTCTATCCCTTTTTTAATTTAAGAGTTTATACAAGTAAGCTTGCCACCTTTGCTTAATGGAAGTCTCATCCACCAACACCTCCTCATCCTTGACGCACTTCACTTGGTCTAAGTCACGAGCTTTTCTCTGTCTCACTTTCGCGAGCCTATACAATTTCTTATCCCCATCTTTTTTTACCTAGCTCAACATACAAGCGTTCAAATATGGTTGTCTTAGCAGTCGTAACCATTGTCTTCACTTCTGTTTTCGTCATCTTATAGACATCCTTAAGCCTTTGTTTTTCATCCTCATCCATGCACTCCAATCATTTTGTATAGGCAATCTTCTTAGCTTTCACTTTGCCTTAAACTTCTCCATTCCACCATCAATCACTTTGACGTCCACCAAAGGTCCTTCTCGATATATCTAGTACCTTGATGACTACTTTTCTAATGCAACCAACAGTAGTGTCCCATATGGTGTTCATATCTCTGCAACTACTTCAAGCCCCAAAACTATTCAATTTTCCCCCATCTCTCGAGAAAGGGCAGGAGTCAAGCCTCCCCATCTAATCTCCGATTGGGCATAAATAGCCTTCTTTCTCTTATCCCTCTTAATCTCTAAATCCATCACTAGAAGCCTATGTTGAGTGGAAATATTTTCACTCGAAATAAGCTTGTAAATCTTACAAAGGCTTCAATCACCCTTCCGGAGGAGTAAGTAATCAATCTGAATCTTAGCTATCGTACTATGAAAGGTAATCAAATGATTTTCCCTCTTCAGGAAACATGAGTTAGCAATACCCAATTTAAAGGCTTTAGCAAAATCCAAGAGAAACGTCCTACCTCCATTCCTCTCCCCAAAATCAAAGCATCTATGAACATCGTCAAAACTACTAGAAGTTGCACCGATATGCCCATTAAAATCTCCCCCACTGAAGATTTTTGTGTGTGTCTAGTATACCTCTCACAACCTCATCCAACTCCTCCCAAAATAACTTTGAGAACTTTTTAAAAAATTATCTCAAATTTTTATATTTTATAAAAACACCTATTATCTATAGTTTTGGATTGAATTTCAATCCTAGTTCGTGTAAAAAATTTATAGAGTTATATACATATTTTGTACTATCTTTATTCGAGCATGATCTCCGAAGTCACTGTTGACACCCAATTTTGACCGACCTAA
Source organism: Solanum aculeatissimum (assembly GCA_038996855.1). Lineage (NCBI taxonomy): Eukaryota > Viridiplantae > Streptophyta > Magnoliopsida > Solanales > Solanaceae > Solanum > Solanum aculeatissimum. The sequence goes on along the minus strand of JBCEWC010007960.1, from coordinate 18,099 downwards.
ACCCTTTTTAGATCGTCATTTAGTTAAAATAGGTATTTTTAAAATCTTTAAAATAAATGAGTTTATTTCAAATTTTTGTCCTATAATTACGTATTTTAAATACTTTCGAAAAATAAAAATAAAATAAATAATAAATATATTTTTTGCCTTTACCATAAATTTTATTATCATTTGTTTTATCATTATTTTATTATAATTATTTTTTTTAATAGCAAAATATTTTAATTATTATTATTATTATTATGTCAACCTTACATTTTAAAAATATTATATGTATACATATACTTTATATATATATATATACATATATATATTATTTTTTGCATTTTAAATAAATATACATTTAATACTTTACGTAAAAAATTTAAAATATATAACGTATTTTCTTTACATAACGATTATTATTAAAATATTATGTAATATTATAATTAATTAGGTGACGGTCCACTCCATTTCATCCTCAATTTATCCAATTCATAGCCTTTTCTATCAATTTCATTTCAATCCTAGTCAATTTCCTTGAAATTTATTTCAATTCAAGCCAATCCTTTGCAAAATTTTCAACTCTAGCCTAAATTGAGTCAATTTGTGGCTTAATTTTAATTTTCAATTCAATTTCAACCCTTAAATCCGGATAACCCATTTTCTGGACCCGGATTGACCCATTTGACCCGAGATCCGCCCCATAATTTGTGAATTAATCATAGTCGTCCGATCATTTTAATCTAACGGTCCCTATTATTTTTATTTTATTTTCCTTTTTAATCTTATACACCCCAAAAGCCCTAATTTTGCCTCATTCTTCTTCTTCACTATCTCTCTAAGCCAACCACACCCCTTTCCTCAAGCCCGATCTCCCTCACCACCGTGAAACCCCCAACTCCATCGCCTCCCCTCTGCCCTCTCCTCCGCCGCATGCAACCCCACCGGCAGCCTCGTTTCGCTGCCGGAAAAAAACCCCTCCACAGCCACCGGAAAACTCCCTCCGCTAGCCGATGAATCTCTCTCTCCCGTCAGCTCCGCCTCCTCGTCCCATTTCCCTTCCACCGACGAACAACCAACAACAGTGCCACCGCGAATCAACAACCAACAACCTCCGCCGCTGCGATTCTCGTCGCAGCCCTCACCCTTCTCTTCGTCTTCTCCCCCCGAAAGCAGCAACCATGGTTGCCGACACCAGCCGCCATCGGCGAGGCCCGTCGCCGATCTCCAACAGCAACGAATCAACAGCCGCCGCAACAACCCGGAAATCGGCGACCCCTTTCGTCTTCTCCAGCCCTCTCTCCTCTCTGCCTCCATCTCCTCTCTCGGACCTCCACTTCACCATCGACGTCCTTCTCCGGCGAGCGATAGCGAACAGACAGCCCCAAACCACCGAAAACAACCGGGAACAACTGTGACAAGTCAAAAAATTGAGAATGAACGAAAATCGATTTGAGATTTTTTTTTTTACAATATTACTGCTTATTATGCTTATTTCTGAGTGTTATATGGCTGATCCTTGCTATGAATTTGCTCATTGTTAGTTGTTGTTATTTTCGAAAGTGCTATGTGGTTGATTTATGCTATGAACTTGTTCATTGTTAGTTGCGGGAGTTCGGTTTCTTGTTTACTCTACATTTATGATTTTCCAGTTGGCCTAACATACTATTGTGAATATTCTTAGTTTTAAGATTGTCTTTTAGTACTTTTTCTGTTTGGTAAGAATCTCAATTTACGGTTGTACATAGTCTAATTGCATATATTACTCTCTAACTTGTCTCTTGCCTTAATAAGAACTTAGTGTATTCATTAGTAGTAACGGTAATTTTTAGTTAAAAATATGTGTAAGTATATTTATGAGTAAATTGCGTACAAATCTTCCGTTGATTTTTTTTAGTTGTTATACTGAGTGTTATTTTTGGGTAAAATATTAATAGAATATTTGGATTTGTTGATTTATGGTAAATTATTCTGATTAATCGGATGGTTACGTTTGTTTATGGAAAAGTATTGATTTATTTTTCTCTTATGGTAAATTTACTGATTTGAAATTAATCAAGTTGACTAATTGCTATGATTATGGAATTTTTTAACTAATCAAATCTCTTTTCCTTTTTGTCCTTTTCTTTCTTCACTATAAAAAGGACACCCCTTTCTTAGAAAAAGGGGACACGGATTGATTGCAAATTTTTTCTTTGAAAGAAAGGAGAGTTTTCTTTTTCACAAAAGTTTCACAGAATACACGAAAGAATCCCTATTATTTTTCCTACCACAAAGTTATTTTCCTATTGGTTTTCTTTTTGAAAGTATAACAACAAGTGGAAGAAAAGGACAATTTCTTGACTCGATTTCTTCAACTGGTAAGCAATTTATTATTCTTATTGTCTTTAGTATGCCTTACCTCTTTTATCATTTTTAGCAGGATATAGTTGTCAAGTCGGTGAAGAGTCGCCTGGGAGACGGGATTTGAAGTCGAAGAATTCGAGGAATTCTTGAAGACTTTTTTATTATGTCGTTGTGTTTTTTTTCTTCTTTCGTATTTCTTACTTTTTTGTAAGTGATGTAATAAATAATAATAAAATCGGGGGATTTTGTTAAGGGGGGAGGGGGATTTACGTGCTAAGTGCTTTTTATTTATTTATTTATTATTTTCTTTGCTTTGAAACACTTTTACGCAAAATCCTAATCTAGGATAATAACTAAAACAACTATATGTAGATTTATATAAAAATAAGGTGTTTCAATACGTCAAGGTATTCATGAGATTTATTAGCATTCTTGAAATCATGTAGCGTGTATACTCTTTTCATAAATCTAGAAACCATGCCTATAGGATCGATTGGTATGTTCGTAAATTTAGAGATCATGTTTAGAGTTAATTAATATTTTTAGATATCATGCCTATTAAAGCTACAAAAGCATGCCTATTAAAGCTACAAAAGCATGCCTATTTTTTTTTGAAATCATGCCTTTATTATTTTTAATACTTAGAAATCATGTTTAGGAAATGTACTACTTTTAATACTTAGAAACCATGTTTTAGGAAATGTACTACTTTTAATACTTAGAAATTTTAGGAAATTTACTACTTTTAATACTTAGAAATCATGTTTTAGGAAATTTACTACTTTTAATACTTAGAAATCATGCTTTAGGACATGTACTACTTTTTAATACTTAGAAATCATGTTTTAGGAAATTTACTACTTTTAAATCATGCTTTTAGGATGTTTATTATTATTATTATTATTTATACCTAGAACTCATGCTTTTTACGACATCACTATTTTTAATCATGCCCCCCTTAGGATATTTAATATGGTCTTTACTAGAAATCCTGCCTATAGGACTTTTATTGGTTTCTTTTTAAAATATTTTTCACATAATTTTATCATCTTTAAGAATCCCTCAAGACATTAAAAAAAATTTAAGTATTAAAATGTTTTGAATATTTTTGCAATCTAACACATAGCATGACACAATATTACAAGCACGTTAGAGAAGAGGCATACTTGAAACTTTTATGTGCTAACTGCTCGTCTTCTTATGTTTTGTTTGACGCAAGTCTTTAGGAAAACCCTATATTCTTCTTAAGTCTAGAACCCCCGAATCTAGAAGTCCAAATGCCTCTTGGACCTTAGGAGGGACGATAGACACTTTAGGAATCGTCTAGAATTTTTCATTCTTAGTACGCTTTAAGTCAAATAAAAATATTTAAACTTAGGAGGGGTAGGGGTAGATAGGACCCTCGGAGATGATGAAATTAACTCGCGCTTAAAAATGGGAACGAAACTTTTGGTTTTCGTCCCTTGGCTTTAATAAAGCCTTGTGAGCTAAATCGACAAACTTGTTTTGTCTTTCGAAAAAATAAAGCCGAGTATCTGATCCGAGTGGTAAAACTTCGTTTAGTATAATTAATTTTCTCTTTCTTCATTTATTTGGGGTAGTTAGAATTTACTCTCTTATTGCTTTGAAACCTTTATCACTTAGGCTATTTATGAAATTTAAATAAAAGAGACCTTATTTGAGACCCTCCACATAGGATAGACACGGTCGGGACCCGCATTTGCGGACCTCGAGGGGGTGCCTAACACCTTCCCCTCGAGGTAACCTGAACCCTTACCCTAATCTCTGGTAGTTTGACCTTAGCCTTAGAATTAGGCCTAGAATGGTGTCCTAATGCACCTCAAAACATTAGGTGGCGACTCTTCAAATTCAAAAATCCCAAAAGAGTCGTTGCCACGACGTCGTCCAGGTTCCCTTTTTTCCGCGAGGAAAAATGGGGCGCGACAGTCACTTTCAATCACAAGTAGTTATAGTTAATTTTCGTATACAAATCAATAGCATTTTTCTTTTGTTTTCTTCCTCTTTTTTAAGATTCATATTAATTGTGTTCATTGTCATGACTTTTCATGAAACATATTCATTATAAAATAATAATACAAACTTATGAATATTTTAAATAGTTCTTACATCTTATGGGTATAAAATCATTTTTTTAAAATGTCAAATATTTTCTCAAATTTTATGTCAATTGCATGGTGAAAATTTACCCAAACTGACTTTCCAAAAATATTTGAAAAACTATAGTTTTTTTTGAAATTATGAAAAGCTATAGTCTAACTCTAGCTTAAAGAGTTAATGAAAAATATATATATTATATTTTTATTAGCTTCATATTTAAACTTTGAGTTAAAAATAACTTCTATAGAATTAATCTAAAATAATTGGTGCAATATATAGAAAGATCAAAATAAGAACAATAAAGAGATACAAGAGAAGAGCACTCTTATTTCTTTCAAGTATTTTTCAAGTCTTTTAAGTGTTTCTCAAGTGTGTATATGATAATTTCTCATCCTCTATTTATAGGATTAAATAGAGATAGACAAAAAAAAAAAAAAAACTATAAAAATGACATTAAAAAGATGGGAGACATAATACTAAGGATTTGAGATCATGGAGGTGGAGCATAATGATAAAAAATAGTGGAAGATTACACTTAATGGACATTTACATAAATAATGTATTTTATAACACTCTATCTTGAATATTCATATACACACTCTTTTGACAAAAATATACCAATTTCATGGACTTATGCACAACATTAGTATTATGACTATTCAAAACTTTAAATCAATTAACTTTCAAGAAAATAACTTGGTATAACTATTGAAAATTAGAAGAAAATACTTATTAAAAACTATAGAAAATTAGATGTCACTTAAATAATGAATCACGGGCGTGATTTAGGGGGTGATTAGATGGGTAGATAAACAAGAGCTCTATTTTAGGCTATTTGGGAAAAGTCATGTATCTCGATGTATTTCAATATAAATATGGTACATAATTATTAAATATTAAGATAATATATAATTATTTAAAAGTATAAATTGGATTAGTAGATATGATAGGGATGTTTGTCTTAGTTATATAGTTTTCTCATATTTTTATGGGCTAATTAGGCATTGGATACTTTTCTCTCTTGTTTTCTTTGGCCCTTTTAACTTTTAACCTTGTCCTCTCCTTCGTCCTTAAGAAATGCCTTACTTTGATGTCCCCATCTGTAGGGATGGCAACAGAACGGGTTTAGAGTTATGCGGGTGAGGTAGGTTTAAAGTTATATGGGGTGGCGGGTGTGGGGCGGGGCCAGTTGCGCGTTTAAAAAATCAAATAGGAATTTAAAAAAAATTAAATTTTTATTATTAGTAAAAATCAAAGATATAAATTTTTTTCTAAGCGAGCAAATTTATGCGGGGCGGGTCCATGTGTCTTAATTAACTCCCCTTCTTTCAATTAAAATAAAGTGACACAAATGAAAATGAGAAGCCAAGAAAATCTGAAATAGCATCAAACTCTTTCTTCTATCATAAGTTACACACCTTTTTTATGTTCCTACAAACCTTTCACTTCCATTCCCAAGTTAAAACATAACCAAAAGACTTTTAGCTCCCAATATTCAGATGGCTACCAATGATCAAGAATCCAGAGTTCCCCTGAAACTTTTGGTAGATGACCAGAAAAAAAGAGTTATTGCTGCTGAAGCCAACAAGGATTTTGTTGATATATTATTCAGTTTCCTCACTTTTCCAATTGGAACAATAATCAGACTAACCAACAACAACCAACCAATGCCAAAGATTTCAACTTGTATCAACAATTTATACCAAAGTGTTGAAAATCTTGATGTTAATCATCTTTACACAGAAAGTTGCAAGTCAATACTTTTAAATCCAAGAAATCCATGTATTGAAGATTGTTTCAAGTTGAAAGTGAAGATAGATGATTCTGTTTCCAACAAGTACTTCAAATGTTCTAATGAAACATGCTCAAGGAAGAGCTGGTTAGTTAATGTTAGTTGTTCTTGTGGAGGGAAGACAACTAAAGAGATGTTTTCAGATGTTACAAATCCAACAAATGATCATTCAGGTGTTTTTTTGAGGGGAGGAATAGAGTTTATAATAAGTGATGAGTTAAGAGTATTGCCTGGTTCTCCAAGTTCTCTTGTGCAGCTGTTTTCTGATCTTGGATACAATCACATGAATCAGATAAAGGAGATGTATGTGGAAGTTGGCAAGGAGGAGGTAAGGATTTTGCTTTTTGTTTCCTGTTATTGCTATGATCGGTATTGTTGATTTCTCAGATGATACGAGTAACTATTCCTTCCGTTTTTTGTCCTTTTTTGAAAAAAAGTTGCTTATTTCCCTCTTTAGCAACTTCTTAAGTTTAACCTTTTACCTGACATCTTTGACCACAAGATTGAAACGGAGATAGTATCTCAGAAAGTTATCTTACTTTTCGAGATAATAAATATTAGTTGAATGATCATTTGAGAAAAAGAAAGTAGGACCCAATGAAAGCAAAGAATCTACTATATAGGCATACCAAACAGTGTGGATTAAGTTTTAGGTTCTATGAATTCTAGTATTCGTTTAGTTAGATTCAGGAAACAGTCTCTCTACCTTTGAGCCTCTCTACCTTTCAGGTAGTGGTAAGGTCTACGTACATTCTACCCTCCCCAAACCCCACTTGTGGAATTTCACTGGGTATGTTGTTGTTGTTGTTTAGTTATATCAAAGATTGATATGTTTGGTAGAAAATATAGAGAACTTCTAGTACTTAATATTTTTGTGTTGCATAATACTGGACTAAATGAAGTTAAAGGGAACGACATAGTCAATAACAATTCATATAGTCAATGGTGTAGTAGTAGTTGTTGCTTGCTGTTGTAATCTAGAGCATTGGACTTGATTGAATATTCTACTTGAAGAAAACTAGGTTCTTGATCTTATCATTTGACTGAAGTAGCTAACTTAGAGAGATATGTATACAAATAGGCATATATAGCAGATTTACAGATAGCCAAACGAATGTTTTCAAAAGATAAAAATAGACAATGTAGCACAGCAGAATGTGGAAACATGGTATGTCAGTTAAAGATTACAGTGTAGTCAAAGGCGCGCATTAAGCGCCCTTAAGCCCTGAAGTAAGGCTCAAAACGTGTTGAGTGCTTTGCCTTGCTGTATGCGCGCTTCAGTGTCGTCATCTTCTAAAGAAATGACACTAAACAATTTATATCACTTTTATCATAACTTTTTTCAATTTCTGTGGTCATATATTTTTCATTCATGTTTATAATTATTAGTTTTGGACTAAACATATATATTTGTAGTTTTCTCCTTTTACATCTTTTTTCATTAAATCCCATCCTTTATTTGTGCTTTGCTCTTAAAGCCCCAACGGACCTTCGAGCTATTTTGTGCTTTTCGCCTTTGATACCACTGTTTAAGAATGAATGTGTTCTGTATAATATGTTCCACTGCTTTTAGAAACAAAGGCGCGCATATATCCTAATCAAATGACGGTAAAAGCACCTTCAGATGAAGAGCAATGTTTGAATAAGAAGGTATGAGAAATCAGTTTAATGTTGTACAAGGAGGAAAAACAAAAGAGGAGATCGATTTAGGAAATAAATTACAATTGAGGTGATGCGTTGAGAATTCATTCTTCCTCTTTGTGATGTTATCTCACGTGCATTTTCCCCGTTTTATTATTTCCAGATATTAAGACTGCTTGTTTGTTCATTGATCTCAAAATCTCCCTTAACTGAGGTGTTTATGAACAAGCAAGCTATAGATGACAACAATGTCATGCTTGAGCCAAGAATTTCTCAAGTGTCCCCTGACCTGCAAACTGGAAGATCCAGTGAAATGAAACTGAAGCTAATATTAAGCAAGTCTAGAAACAAGATACTGTATGCTGAAGCAAAGGATTCATTTGTCGATTTTCTGTTCAGTTTCCTCACTTTTCCTCTCGGATCAGTGATCAATGTTCTAGAAGAGGTTTCTGGACTAGGATGCATAGATAACTTGTATAAAAGTGTGGCAGATTTGGAGTCACAATGGTTTCCTTATAACCAATGCAAATTACTCAATCCTAGTGTTGCTCCAAGGCATAAATGCCAGAATCAGTTGCTTCCGATTTCTGTCGGATTTGGAGATTTTACCCTTATAGATCCAAGGGACACAAATGGTGGCACAAGGGATTTTGGCAGATTCGCAAAGTCACCTTCCCTGTTTATTGTTTCGGACGATTTGGAAGTCAAACCTATGAGTTCTACATCAAGTTTTGGCCTACTCAAAGAACTAAATGTACCCATGTTTGACATTAAAGAGGAAGAAATCTCCATTGGCAAGGCAGAGGTAATTTCTTGACTCAACCTAAAAGCTAATTGCATTGCTTTAAACGAACTGAAAAATAACACCATGATTTCAATGACAGGCGTGGTGCTTGCTGCAGGCGGCTTTAATCGGATCATCATCTGCTTTAACAATTGCCTTGAGCTCTTTCTTGAGTACACAGAAAGAAGAGAAGGACTAAAATACTACAAACTACAAAAGCAACTTGCTAGGTGGCTATATCAAATATGTTCTAATATTAGTCTTTATATTGCTGGTTGTGAGTCCTGATAAAGGAAAATGACGTTGGTAACCTAACTGCCCGCGTAAAACTAGTCAATTTATGATGAATTCAGTTTGTATTGCCTTCTGGATAAGTTTTTATTGAGTGATTTTATAAATTGTCTTTGTGATGTGACAAATATATTTGAAGTAGAAATGGGTCTTCTCTGTAATAAGTAACAACGTAAAGATTTATGACTTTGGTACTATACTAGAGGAACAAATATTGTCCACCTTATACGAGGGAAAACTGCGTTTGGCAAAAGGATGAATCACACCATGACATGTGGTTGAGTCGGGACTGAAGCGACATTGCTCGTACTTACTCTGGCTCGGGAAGTTTGGGGGCGACCATCTTTGGTGTGACTTGGATCAATTTTGGCTCTGGGTAACCTAGGTTGCTCTATGACCGGGTAGCAGGGACGGAGCTACCTCTTTGTTAGGGCCCTTCGACGAAAAATTATACATAATTTTTTATGTGAATATAGTAGATGTTGAATCCCTTTCAACTAGTTCATGTGTCTACTTTTTCAAATTTTGAACCACTTACTGACAATCCTAACTCCACCACTGTCGAGTAGCATACCTGACCCCTCTCAGGGGAAGAACCACTTTATAGTTGTATCGCCCTTATATTGATCCTTGGGCAAATCAACAGTCAGTGTCGAGCCAATAATCTGCCCCCAATTAGCCTCAAGCCTAGTTCCAACCTGCCCCTAATCAGTCTCGAGTCCAAAAACGTGTTACTAGATAGCCGTATCAGAACTAGAGTATAATCATTTTAGACTCGAATGAAAGGATCGACTTTTTGACCTATAAAAGAGACATTTTTTCCTCGCTTCAACCAAAAACTGTACAAACGTTGATCTATTCAAAATACTAGTCATTATATATGTGTGTTGCACATGTAATTCATGTGAATTTGAAGAACATATTCTTCAAAAATATCATATAGTTATTGTCATTTCTTTGACCTAATGTTAAATCTAAAATGATCAAATATTTCTCATATGTACTTTTATTACGATTCTTCAATGATTTATTAAATGACAAAAAATTTAAGAATTGATCTTTTGGTCTTATAAGTATTTGAGAATGAAGAGGTTAATCATAATAGCTCCTAAATATAGATAACTGAAGTATAAAGTTTAAAATAATTAACTTTGAGTCAGTAATCTACAACAAAACAGCTCAATATATAAAACTATCGGAGTTACTTGTTGGAAACTTGGAATGAATGGAAACAACAATAACATATCTATTGAAATTTCGTAAGTGTTGTCTGAAAAGATAGAATGTATACCGATTTTACTATTATTTTATGGAGGTAGAAAAGTTATATATATATATATATATATTAAAAGTAGGAAGTTTTTATCTTTAAAATTGGATTACAATTTTACCCGTGTAGCTAGTAAACAAAAAAATAACAAAATATGTAATTAAATAATGGGAAAAGGATCAAAACTACCTTTCAACTTTTATTTATTAGTTGACTTTATTCTTGTCGTTAAAATATGTTTATTAATGCCTCTACCGTTAATAAAGTTTTCACTTATACTCCTCAATTGGATGAAAAATTCAAATTAAATAAAATTACCCAAAAAAAAAACCCTACTATCCTAGCATAACCCGAACCCGGCTCTACTAACTTAGCCCAAACAAATGTATCTATTTTCCATATCCATTACCCAAAAAAATTATAGAGGCTGTTAATTAAATCCTAATTAGCTTTAATTTTTTACATCTTATACACTATTGCTCTTCAACCTAATGATAATGGAGATGGTAATTAATATTCCACCTCTTTATTTGCTATAACTTTTCTTGAAACAAAATATTTATATATTATTTCTAAATACTATATAAATAAATACAAAATTTATATATATATAATTATTCGATTCGATTTGGTTATTTTTGCGATTTCTTTTTAGTAAATCCAAAGCCAAACCAAACAATATCAATTTTTAAAATGTAAAGTCCAAACCTAACCAAATCAAATCAAATATCGAATTTTTTAATCGATTTGGTTCGAATTGCAGTTCGGTTTAATTTTTTAACCATAACCATGAACAACTCTAACGGTAGAGGCATCAATAAACATATTTTAACGGCAAGTATAAAGTCAACTAATAAATAAAAATTGAAGGGTAATTTTGACCATTAACCCTTAAATAATAAATAATGATATTTTAATTACCTTTCAAAAAATAATAAAATTATATTACCTAGGTAAATGAGAATGAAAAATATAAATAATCAATTGATAACAATATTCAATAAAGGCTCTACAAGGTTCAAAATATAATAAATTTGTATTTTAAATTATCGAGAAGAGTAACGTAAATCAACAATTTATAACCACAATTGTTTCACATTTCATTCTTTATGATTTCCATTCAACTTCCACAGTAATAATATATTTACAAAACCTTTTGATATTCTTTATGCACTTTATAAGAGAAGACAACAAAACAACATGAAACTAAATCAGTCAATCATTTTATTATATCTATTCTTTATCTTCTCTATGAGAAATTTTATATTTTTTTCTTGATTTCATTTGGTGTACTTTGCTGTTTTGTCACTTACACAACAAACATGTAAGTCTCTATTTCTTTATTACTTTGTTATTTAAAAATAATCTAAAAATTACTATAATGTGTTATGTATCATTTGGAATGTATTGAATTACTTTATCATATTCTTATTTTGTTATGGATCCTCTCCATTGAACCCCCCTGATTTTGTGGTGGATGGTATTAGTAGGATGATTTATTAATATAATAAATAATATTTATTTTGGCAGGTGTGTTTAAGTTGTCTTGGATAACTTAACCAGCATTTGATCATAGATTTTCAGTTGAAACTAGGAAAAAAAAATGAGTTTTTGAATTTTTGTTGAAACATAGTTTTTGGCTAAGTTGGTCGAACTCTCTGAACATGTTGTTGGATCCTCCAAAAATGCCCTACTTTTAAAAGATTTGATACACATTTGATGATATTTTTGAAGAGTCCGAGCAAACTGGATTTTTGGAACTTGAAGTCATGTTTAGAGAGCTGGAAATCAATATCTTGATTCTGGACTGATTACTTTCTTACTCAGATCAGCTAGTAGTTTGTTAATGATTTGAGCCTTCACAAGTTGACTGCTTTACGATGGCTAACGAGCAAGAAACCAAGGTTCTGTTGAAGCTTTGGGCGGATGAAACAAAAAATAAAGTAGTTGCAGCTGAATCTAAAGTAGATTTTATGGACATACTTGTTGGTCTTCTCACTTTACCGCTGGGAACGATAATAAGACTCATTAAAGCAGAGGCTGGAGCTGTTGGTTGTATGAACAACTTGTACCAAAGTGTTGAGAACCTTGGGGAAGAAAATCTGTACACAGTGTATTGCAAAACCATGCTGCTAAATCCAAGAAATCCTTATGCAAAGTATTGCATGAAGCTGAGCGTTAATGTGGATGATTCAGGCTCAGATAAGTACTATCAGTGCTCAGGCTGCCCTCTTAAGAGCTATTACAATAACGTTAAGTGCCATTGCGGAGAGATAATTAATAAAGAGAAGTTCTTGAAAGATTCAGTTGAAAATACCAGTCTTGATGAGTGTGTATTTTTCAAAGGAGGGATATCGTTTCTGATCAGTGACGATTTGCAGTTCAAGTGTGCTTCTCCAAGCTCTCTTATTCAGATGCTTTCTAATGTTGGCCTGAGTGACATGAATCAGATCACAGAGATGCATGTAGGAGTTGGTAATGATGAGGTAATATCCTTTACCATCTTCAGAATACTAATTTGCGAATACTTTATATATAAATCCAAATATTATTGTCTTTCTGGTGATAACATGGTCTCTTGTTTGTTCATTTTACGTGTCTTATTGTACTTTCTGTAGATTGTCATTATGATCCTTTTCTCGACCATTTAGGTAATTCGTCTACTTGCACGTTCATTGATCTCAAAAACTCCCTTGTCTGATGTGTTTCTGCCTGAGGAAAAACGAAAACAAGCAAGATTCGACACCATCCCAATGCCAAAGTTAGAAAATTTGTCATCCATTTCTGATGATGGAACAAGTAGTAACACAAAGAAATTAGAGCTGAAGCTAACAGTAAGAAAGTCTACAAACATGGTCTTGTGTGCAGAGGCCGGCAATGAATTCATTGATTTTCTTTTCAACTTCTTGACGATTCCTATAGGATCAATTGAAGATGCTCTAAAAGGAAGTTCTTGTTTAGGATCCATAGATACCTTGTACAAAAGTGTGGAGGCTTTAGATTCAAAATGGTTCAATACATATCCAAAGCGCCACGTTCATGGAGTTGTGGAGAATCATAGTCCTAAGGAGATCTTACTCAAGCCTGGTATCGCGCTTCACCATAAATAAGAGAATCAGCTGCTGCAAATTTCTGAAGCTACAGAATATCACTTTCTTGACCCACGGCAACCTGGAAAGAGTAGACACCCTCGGAAATTCGGGAAGTTTGCAAAGAAACCCTCTGTTTTCTATGTTATGGACAATTTGGAAGTGAGACCTTTGTCTTCTGCACCAACTATGTGCTTACTCCGAGAACTAAATGTGCCTATATATGATGTTGAAGAGCAAGTGATCAGCGTTGGCGAGTCAGATGCATTAAGCTTGCTGAAGGCCTCTTTAATGTCATCAGTATCAGCTTTGACAGTGGGCTTAAATCACATGTTGAAGAAGCATATCGACGAAGATGTGAAGTCTAACTTAAGATTTTCTCAGGCTGGTTAACAAACACAAGTATTACTGGCAACTTGAGTGTTTCGAAACTGAATCAGATGTGCATCATTATGTCGTAGTTTTATTTTACTTATTCTCGTAAGTTTTTGAGTGAGTGCTGCTTTGAACTATTTCTTTTTTTCTCAAAACCACCTCTCTACCTCTTAGGTAGGGATACGGTCTTCGTACACCTATGTTGTTGTTGCTGTTATAGATTGAGTGGGATCAAGTCTCCCTCATGTCCATTTTCTGGTAGTCATCAACTCATGTTAATTGAAGATTTGAATATGTTATGTTTGAATGATCAATTTTGCACCAGTAGTTTGGTTGGGTCGATAATGGAAATTGAAATGAAAATCGCGATAGGATAGGGAAAAATTGTTTTTTCCCCTTAAGCCTATACTTTAAGAAAGAAGGTACTTCTTGCCGCTTTATTAGCAGCAAGTAGGCTTGTTTTATGTCTTCTCAATAAAGTCGAACAATCACTTCTAAAAGCAAACTTTCTTTTATGTACCTAGACTTGATGTTGGAGCTCGTGCGCTCGTGCTAGCATGGATCTAATTTATGTTTTTTTTTGTTCTAATTTTTCTTATATGCATCCCCCAATATATTATTGGTTAAATATTTTTTGATAGTTATTTATGATACATTACTATATACATGATTTAATGTATCATGATATAAATAATATAATCTACTAACGGCTTATGATACATTTTTAATATGTACGTCTTTATTTTGATATATTAGTTGTAATGTCTAATACTTAAATACTTGATACATAAAGTATATCTTAATGTATCACTTGCAGTGTTATCATGTTATGAATGAACATTGTATTGTAATTAAGAGACGGTTGTATCAAATACAAATATATGATGACTTTGATGTATAAATAACATATGAAACATTTACATTATATCAAGATTAATTGTGTACCAGATAAAGTTTTAAATCAGAGTGTCAGATATATATTTAGAATACGTTGTAGTTGAATTATTATCTTACTCAGTATGTATCATGTACATAAACTTTTACTTTTTTTTGTTTTTAGTTGATGTTCATACTTTTTCAACAGTCTATGAAATTGATAATTGATAAGTAAATTTTTTTTGGATGAATAAGAAGATGAAGACAAATATTTGTTACGATTAGGATAGCTTGGGGAGAAGAAAATTTAAAATTTGAATTATTTGAAGTTCCTAAAATATTGGAGAGATTGATATCAATTTATTTTGCGGGATTTGTGGAACTAACATTTAATTCTACTTATAATTTCCTTTCTAAATGTAACAACCAAGCTGTCTAATACTGTATTTGGATGGTTATGTATCCGGATGACACAAATTTGAAGGACTAAATTGAAGATTGGTAGGAATAAAATATAATTTATTTCTTACACTATAAAATTTATGTAAGTTAATATATTATCTTCATAACATAATTCATAACTTGCTTCATAACAAATTTATGTATCAATAACACAAGCATAATTCTAATTAATTACCAAACCACCCCTAAAATTTTTACTGTCAAGGTAACAAAATTAAACCATTAAAGCCAACATTAGGGGCAATAAAGAAAACTAAACAGTTTGGCGGGAAATAAGTAAACAAATGGGGCTTTAGTATAAAAAGGAGCCCTAAAAATAAGATATCTCTACCTCTATTAGGTAGTGATAAGACTACGTATATTTTACCAGGCCCACTTGTGGGAGTTGTTGTTTATAAATACTATAAGAGATAAAGGGCACGGGGTAGAGGTTGTGAACGTGGTAGATTTATGATTTTCATCAAGGGGATTCAAAAAATAAAGATTTAGCATTTGAGATTTACTTAGAGCCGTTAATATGAGCTAGGAATACGTATTTATAAATCAACTATATTTATAGCTAAGAATACTTAACTATTTCAAATTTGGTCTTTACATATCACGTAAGAGAAATACTATAGCGAAAAAGATGTTCCTTGCTGTTTAAAAAGAGAATGATCTGTTTTCTCTTTTAGTTTATTTAACAAAGAATGACATATTTCTCTTTTTGGCAATACTTGAATTTTAACTTTTCTTATAACATGTTTAAGATCGCAAGACTAAACATCATTTTGGTACATTTGTCATGACTTTAGTTTAGGATGTCTTCTTTGTTTTCTTAAACTCGGTATCAAATCTAATTAGACCATTCTTTTTTAAATGGAGGGAGTATATCTTCAAAATCTTTCGCAATCAAGAAAAAAAATTGATTCACCAAATAATAGAGAATATTTCATTTGAAAATTGAGACGTTGGAGTAGTAGCTTGAAAATCTCAGGTTCTTTCCAGTTAACAAGCTGCCCAATAGAGGGAATATTAATTATATTGCAGATGTTATATAAGTATTATATATGTTTCAGTTTATTTTCCTGACTTTTCTTTTTAGTTTGTCTAAAATATAATGACAATCTAGTACTCCCTCTGTGACTCTGTCCCAATTTATGTGGCACTTTTCGTTTTTTGAGGGTCAAATAATTTAAGTTTGATTGGAAATTTTCTTTTGGAATTTTCAAATATTTTGAATTGAAATTTATCTATTTGTAAACTACGTAAAAAGTACTATTAGGTCACAACAATTGATAATTCAAAAAATTTAAAAGATATATGAAGAATTTGTGATCAAAGTTTGACTTGCTTGAATCTTAAAATCTAAAAAATGCCACATAAATTGGGACAGAGGGAGTAATTGTTTAATTCTAATATCTCACGTAGCAGATCATAAGAGTCAAATGTATTTCTTATTGTTTGAAGTCAGTTTAATTAAGCTAAGACACATAAAATTGAAAGGTAGTGAGTGGTAGTGTTGGACTTGCGCTTAAATTTGGTGTTGTCTTAAGACACATAATGTGGCATTGGAATGCGTGTTTATGTTATTATATCATCCCTTGGATAATTGTTTGTTGATTTTAACAGAATAGAGAAACGTGTTTGCAAATACAATAGTGTACAAAAACTTGTGTCGTGTTCTGTTCCAATGTTCGTGTCATCTGAACATTGCTTACTTCTGGACCAGCTAGGCGTTTGCCACATCAAAATGGTTAAGAAGCAAGAATCTAAGATTCTATTGAAGCTTTTGGTTGATGAAAAGAAGGATCAAGTTGTTGCTGCTGAATCCGGGGTGGATTTTATGGACATACTCGTTAGCCTTCTGACTTTACCACTGGGAACAGTAATAGGACTCACTAAAGCAGAGGCCGGAACTGTTGGTTGTATAAATAACTTGTACCAAAGTGTTGAAAACCTCGAGCATTGCAAAACCATGTTACTAAATCCAATAAATCCACATCCAAAGTATTGCATGAAGTTAAAAGTGAACTTAGATGATTCAGGGTCTAAGTATTATAAGTGCTCAGATTGTCAATATAACAGCTATTTCATGAATGTTGAGTGCAAATGCAATGGGAAGTATAATAAAGAGACGTTTCTAAAAGATTCAGGTGAAGATACTTGTTACGACGAGTATGTCTTTCTTAAAGGAGGGATATCATTTCTAATGTCTGATGATTTACAAGTCAAGTGTGCTTCTCCAAGCTCTCTCGTTCAGATGCTTTCTAATGTTGGCCTGAGTGATATGAATCAAATCAAAGAGATGCATGTAGAAGTTGGCAAAAATGAGGTAAATATCCTTTACCATCCGAATTTGATAAGTGTAAGTTCTTGATACGAAAATTGTATCTTTCTGCTGATGTGGTTGCTTGTATGTTCTACATGTTTTGTTCTGATTTTCTTCTAGAGTTTTAATCAACATATGACTAGTCCGATGAAATTAATTTTCTTCTAGTTGGTTAAGGGTGAATTTTTTCCCTGGCATAGTTGCGCTCCATTCCAAAAGTAACATCCGGGCTTAGTTTTTTGGCCTTAATCATGATTGCATGAAAGATTTGGAGCTAGAATGGTTTCCTTATTGCCATGTTCAATATGTAAGTTGCTGTCGCAGATTAAAATACAGTAAATATTATTTACGATGTCAGTATATTTAAGTTAAATCCCAAAATTTTGTTATATCATTTTGTATCAGTAGCAAGGCTGCATAAAGGAAAATGATTGGGCTATGCTGACAACCAACGTAAAACACAACATGTTGTGAAGAATCTTTTCCTCTTTGCCTATCGGAAAAGTTCTTATTGCCTTTTCTGTTAATTTAGATTTCCTAGTTAATGAGGTGAAAAGACCTGCAACTTTATGTGTTCTTTATAGAGTTTTTTGGTGATACAAACTGTTGACTGGAACACGGTGAACAGTAAACGCGTTAATGTTGACTGGAACACGGTGAACAGTAAACGTGTTTTACTGTTCATGCGTTTTCTCCCCCTATAAATAGAGGGCCTCTTGACCTCATATAGATCATCCCACAATAGAAACAAAAGGAGATTAA
>JBCEWC010007959.1:0-20660 GCA_038996855.1 Solanum aculeatissimum | reverse complement strand
GACTACTACCTAAAAAATAACACTAATTAAGGAATCACAATTTAAGAGTTAGTTAGTTTTCCTTATTTAATGCAACATATTTAAATTCTCAGGACTCTTTTTAGGTATCAATTAGAATAAGTATCATTCGCCTTCAAAAAGTTGATAATTTTAGTAATTTGACAAAAAATCAAGATTTATGGAAATTTCTGTCTAACAGTATGGTATTTATAAAATTTACCATATGTTTGCCTAGTTACGTAATTTACCGAACAAAAGAAAAAAACATAGTTAATGGCCCATTGATTTAGCCCATCTAACAGCCCATTTATGTGGATAAACTAGAAGGGCCATTAGCCCAAAAGATGAATTTGCGGGCCCAAGCATGATTTGCAAAAAAGTCCCCCCAAAAGATGATTTGCAAAAAAGTCCCCTGAAGAAAACAAAGAAGTCAAAAAAAAAAAAAAACCAATATTAATATGTGAATAATCAAATACAAATCAGCACACTGAACAGGGGTGGCAAAGCTGAACAAGAATAACAATTTCATCCTCTGCGATTCTGCTGCCACTGAATTAAAAACAAAATTAAATAAATTATACACTACTTCTCCATATCCCCACTTCCATTATTGCCTCATATACATGAATGATTGAGGGAATGTTTAATTGGTTGATAATGGAAGAGAACAGCTGAAATTCTTGAAGTTTCTTGATTTTTTTTTTTGGAGGAAAAGAGGAGATGGGTAGAGCAATCTCAGTTTTATTGCAGCCTCGATGGCTTCTGATCTTTCTTGGTATTTTATTTGTTATCTTTCTTGCATCCTCCAGCTTCCAAAAGGTACAATTTTTCTTCTTATCCAAACCCCCTTTTCCCTCAATTCTTCATCTTTCTGTCTTTCTTGTGTTATATCTGTGAAGTTTAGGTAATTTGTTGTAATAGGTTTGGATCTGATTGTACACTATGGTCATAAAGCCTAACTGGGTATTGGTTTTTTCTGCTTATGGGTATAAAGATCTGGTTTTTTTTTTTCACAGTATCGAAACTTAAACAATTGTCTACTAAGTTACTTGATAGTTAATTGAGCAAACATTGTGTTGATTTTCTTCTGGGGATGCCTGTCTTCTCTTTCCCATAAAGAATATACAAATCTTCTTTCTTTCGTGGTTTCCTCTAAAATGATGCAACGACTTCAAAAGCCATTGGAACCTAGATGAGTTCCTTAAGTACATTCCAGCTGGTGTCCCGAATATTGACCTCAGCAGCATTATTTGAATCAATGCTAATGTAGTCCATGATCCTTGGTTTCTTAGCTTATCCTTTGTCGGGCTGGAGTTAATATGTTTCAAACATGACTTCCTCTTTTTAATTCTCATATGTGGTCAATGAGCATCAACACATTTTCTTGTTTTACGAACAAGTGTGTTTTCTTTAAGAATTTGATAGTGCTAGCAGGCATAGGATATAGTCTAGTCACCACCATTAGCCAAATTGGAAAGAGGAAATACTTTATTTTGAGCTATTTCTGTGAGATTTGGATAATTTGTGAGAATCAGTTCATGGAACAAATGGTAGTTAGATTTGGATAGTTGTGCCAGGACAGTTTATAGGAATTATGACATCCACTGCAGCTCCGTATTGGAGAATAACATAAAAACAAGAGGAGGTGGGGGACAAAAGGAAGAACATGAATCTTGGAATAGATCCTCTTCAGAATTCAGATTAGATCCCAAAGGCTAGTATTGAAATTACCCTCAGAAGCAAGAACAGGTCCCTCAAAACATTGAGATGTCAGCTGTTACGTCTCACTCACATTTTCCTTTTTCTGTAAGCTAGTTTCCTCCAATCCTTCAAGGATGTTAACTAAATGATATGTACTCTATAATTTCAAGATGTGTTGAAGCGCAACCTAAAGCTGGTCCGTATTCTATACTTCGTTCCCCATCTGTCAAGCTTTCCAATTTGCATGCTATATAAATTGAATTGATCGTGTCCTGAGCCAGTTAAACTTTCAGACGCTGATTTATTGATATATATCAGTGTCCTAAAGTTTAAAGTTTTGATAATCTGCAAATAAATGGATATGGACAGCTGAGAAGCTTGGTCATATACCATATTCTTCATTCTGCAGATCCTTTTTTGTTCCCCTTAAATAGCAAACTTGGAAGCTTTGTCCTGCTCCATATTCTCATACTGAGAGAACTTATTGATATACTTCCCCTTTGTTCCCCTTAACTAGCAAACTCCGAAGCTTTGTCCTGCTCCATATCCTCATACTGAGAGAACTTGTTGATATACTTCCCCGGGGTGAATATCTATTTACATTGCAGGTTTGATTTTCTCTTGGCTCTCCCCGGGGTGAATATCTATTTGCATTTGCTTAGTTATTTGCTATAAAACTATGGAAGAGATATGTCTCTTCCTGTTTATATACTTTCTTTGAATTGTCCTATTTATGGAATAGAGACGTCTCTTCCTGTTTATATTCTTTCTTCAAATCGTCCTACTTGTGTTAGAGTTGAAAGAAGGAAACTAGGGAAATGCTTACTGGAGGACATCATTGAAATTTGACCGCTTCTAAGTCAAGCTACTAACACGTTCAAACCTGCACGATGACTTAAGCTTTTAATATGCAAATCTAAATAAGTAAGTTGCGAGATAGATTTGATAAATCCTAATCTATCTATTTGGGTTTCAAACTCTTAGCAGGAGTTAGATCTACTCGTTAAAAGCTATAGTGTAACTTTGGAGTCTTATTTGTGAGTTGGGCAATGTCTTCTATTCTATTTCTATAAGTCTCCTTTGCCTAGTGGTGATATTTTATGATCTAACAGTTTACTGAGCATTTTATTTACCTTCTTTGATTTCTCAGGAACATGAAAAGGTGGACGAGGTGTATGAAATTACCCATAGAGTATTCTTGGATGTTGATATAGATAAACAACGTGTAGGTATGGAATCGTTCTGCTGACATTCTTATCTTATTAGATGTCACTAAGTTGATGAATTAAAAAAAAAAATCCCTAGTGTGCTAAACCCTGCAAGTGCTCTGCCCGTGATAATAGATGAAGAGGACATAAAATGTAAATGGGCTGAATCTTTCCTTATTATCCCTTTTGAAGTTTGTCCCACTATGCAATGCTGACACAGTTACTTTACCTTTTGGTTTACCTACATTTGTAATCTGTACTGAATCCCCCCTGTTCAGTGTCCACAATTTCACTTTTTGATTCTCATGCTAGTAGTCAGTGAAGGATCCCTGATGATTGTGCTCTCTACTCATTCGAAAAACCACTTATTAGAAGACATATAATGACTTGATCTATTAATGATTATTGAAGCTGTGGTTTAATATGGTATGTTCTTCATGCAAGGACAATGATGCCTGTGAACTTTCATTGCACTATACTAAGCCCGTTCCCAACTAACATGATTTGGAGTGTGAAGGCTTACTTCAAGTCTTCAACTAATTGATCTTTTAAGAACACTTGTAATGTTTAAAATCCCATAACAAGTGTTTTTAGCCACTCCTTTTAAAAATTATGAAGATTTAGGAATTGTTTAAGAAAATCGTTATGAAAATGGCGAAGGCTGGGAAAGATTTTTGTGTATTGACAATCCAAATTTTGAATATTCGCAGGAAGAATTGTGATAGGATTATATGGGCAAGTTGTACCAAAAACTGTTGGTACGTCTTTATCCATCTTTTTCCCATACTTTGCTCTTGTCTTCAGTTTATTTTGTACTTCTACCTTGTTGCATAATGCCTGCAATTTTACTTCTGTGCAGAGAATTTCAGGGCATTGTGCACAGGTACTTTTTTTGTGCCTTCTTTACACATTTACATATACACATAATCTGCACACGTCTCTCTGTGTAAATTCTGCATAATCTTTTAAAGCGTATATCTGACTGCCAATTGCTGCACTTCTTGTTGTTGACTCAGGGGAAATGGGCAAGACTGCTGATGGAGTATCTCTTCACTACAAGGGAAAGCCATTTCATCGTATAATACCGGGATTCATGATTCAAGGTGGAGATATTGTGTCTGGTGATGGAAGGGGAAACATTTCCATTTATGGTGGTCCCTTTCCTGATGAGAATCTCAAGATGAAACATTCTCATGCAGGTATGGAATCATCACTTGATTGCTCTAATTCTCTCCATAGGAAAACCAAGGGAAAATTTAAGTATGTGTATACATGTACTTTATAGCATCCTTGGCTTTTGCAGGTGTTATTTCCATGGTGAACTCAGGACCCAACTCCAATGGCTGTCAGTTCTTTATACCGACAGTGAAGGCAAGCTGGTAAGGTGTCAAAATGACCATATTTGAAACTAACTTGTATCTAACTATCTATTAAATACAGATAGCTTCTCAGTCACTAAGACACAAAGTCTTTAAGAAATGCCTAGTGAATGTGTGCTTCAATCCTTTCAATATGCTTATACCTAAACCAGTGAATGGTCATCTAATTCATAAATGATTTAGCAAGTGCATATGATGTTTGTGAAACAATACAATAACATACATAGTGTAATCCCACAGGTGGGGTTTGGAGAGGGTGGGGTGTACACAGACCTTAGTCCTTACCACCTATGTTTGTGAAACCATAAAGTAACTATAATCTTGAAACTTTTGCTTCAGCACTTCCGTGGTGCTAATGTGTTGTTTTATGGAAGAACTGTATAAGCCTTGATTTTTCGGGAATTTCTCATACTAACACCACAGCTACAAACAGGTTGGACGGGGAACATGTGGTATTTGGCAAGGTTATTGAAGGTATGGACGCAGTATTTGCAATAGAGGGTGGAGCAGGAACTTACAGCGGAAAACCTAGAAAAAAGGTGATTATTGCAGACTCCGGAGAAATACCTAAGAGCAAGTGGGATGAGGACAACCAGGGTTCAACTTCATAAATATCTTCAAAGTTTTTGAAGTTACTAACCAGCCCTATATACATTCGACACACACACTATTCTTGTGTATTACAAGCTTAATATATGTGGTGCTAATTATGAGGCCCTATATTTGATTCCATTAACCCTACAGATACGAGTGTTTTTTATTCCTAGAACTGGTTGTGAATATTTTTGGTTTTGTAGAGGAATTGAACTGAACCTATACATTTTACTGGCTTGCTGGTTTTATTCACCATTGCATACTGCCAAGTGCCAAGTCCCTTGATCAAAGAGGTGGTAGCATGACTAATATTGGACAGAGATGGGTTTATATAGAGACAACATGGATAGTGATGATTTATATAGTCATCTTGTCTTGCTTGAATTGGGTTGTAGTTACTGTGTTATTTACCTGGTATTGAGGTAATGGAAGAATTGTTTTTCTTGTTGGCATTGTCAACATCAAGAGGTTGATACTCTGTGGACCACATTATCTCTTTGCTTCATGTGACAATGAAACAATATTCTTGGGGATGTACGGCCATTGATTTTTTTTTAAAACTTGTTTTTTTCGTTGTTGACTTTCGAAAAACATATTTGGCTATGAGTGTGGGGGTTGTGTCGAGATATTATGCCAATTTTCACTCATTTGCTCATAAAAAAACCACAGATGTTCATTATGTCTTATCATGAATCATTTTTCTGTTCGAATCAACTTTTTCCTTTTCTCTCAACTTTTCAAAAAGCAGGAGTATTTTTTTCTTTTGTTTTCCTTCTGTAAGCATTAATTAGTATGGTGTGCTTATTTATTCCACGAAACATACTGCTATTATCAGAATTTAATATTTCTCTCTCTAAGAACTGTCATAATCTAACACACACCTACTGAAAAAAAGAAAAATGCTGTAATTAATGAGGATAAAAAACTTTCTGGTCTATTTAATGCAAAAGAAAAATCTCTGCAACAACAAATATGCTCTTAATTCTGTCTTTGTGAAGTATGCAAAGCACATTCAGCGTCAGAAC
This sequence comes from Solanum aculeatissimum, assembly GCA_038996855.1. Taxonomy (NCBI): domain Eukaryota; kingdom Viridiplantae; phylum Streptophyta; class Magnoliopsida; order Solanales; family Solanaceae; genus Solanum; species Solanum aculeatissimum. The sequence goes on along the minus strand of JBCEWC010007959.1, from coordinate 14,753 downwards.
CGGATAATAGCTAAAATTTGCTAATGATCAACATAAAATTATTGAAGTATTAGTTTAGTATGATACAAATGAAATGAGAAGATATAAAAAGATTCATATATGGCAGCACATTGATACATTGAGTTGACTTTTAAAAAGAATGGTCACTTGACTTTGAAAAAGACAATATTAATTCTTTATAAATAAAAATGAAGTTATGAAGTGGTTAGTTGATTCATTAATGCTTAAATGAGATCCTTCCATACAACTATACTCTTATAATAAAGAGACATTTAATACAAAGCTTATGATGTTACAGAGATACGTCTTAAATTAGTGAAGACAATAAATTTTAAATACGAATAATTATGAATCTTGAATTACAGCGGAAATCGGAAAATATCCAGCAGTGACACAACCATTAACTGGCACGTAGAAAAACCGATCAATTTTTCTGTAGAATAACACCAAATTGTCTCACGTGGGCGGTCTTAGCTAGCAACCACTGACCAACCTCGTCATCACCACCACCATGTACTACCCCACCCCCACCACCCCATTCTCTTCTTTCATCTTCACCATCTGAATTACCCCAACCCCAAGAAAGATTCTTGATTTTTCCGCCATGGAAACCAGTGAAGACCCAAATAAGCTTTCTTCTACTCTTGCTGACCCAACCACACAACCCCTTCTCTCCAAACCCTACCCTGTTGATGATTCCATAACACCCCATAACTACCCTGGCCAATCTTCTTTAGACCCAGAAGACCAAACTCAGTTCCTTCAGATCTCTTACAATTTTGGACATCGACCCTTTAGAGATCTTCCTTTTCTTATCCTTTTTGTTCTTCTTGTTCTTTGCACCTTTGGTTTTGGTATCTTTGCTTCTGTTCATAGAAATCCCCATCACTCCCAAATTTCATCCTTTACCTACAATTTCACCTCATCTTCTTGTAGTCTTGGGAGTGCTACCCTTGAGAGTTCTAGTGACTTTTTTTCACTTTACTCCTCTGATTCTAGTTTCTTGAAGAGTTTGATTTGGACCCTTGTAGTTACTTTAATTCTCAGCGTACCCTTTGTGCTTTTTGTGCTTTTCATGCTCAAGCGCTACACAAAGCAGATAGTTTATGCTTCACTTCCCTTTTTTGTAATTGTCCCTATTTTTCTTGACATCTACTGGTTTGTTGCTTGCACTGTGAGCTCTAAATGTAGTGAAGATTTCCCTTTGGCCTATAGGATTCTGGTGCTTGTTTTCGTGTTGTTGGTAATTGGGTTACTTGTTTGGATTTTCGTAGCGAATTGGCATAGGATTGAGTTGACTGTTAAGATTATTGGGATTGCTTCTGCTGCTCTCTCAAGGAATTTGGGGTTGTTTGGAGTGCTTCCAGCATTGACTTTGGGGTTGTTAGCTTATTATGCTCCCATTGTTGTTTTCTTGGTGTTTGCGAGGCTTAATGGAGAGGTGGTACCCAAGGAAAAGAATGGGGAGTACTATTGTGTGTGGAAACAGGATAACTGGGTTCCTGCATATTATACATTTGCCATTCTAACAATGCTTTGGTCTGCCACATCAATGATTGAGGCACATGTTTATGTCATAAGTGGAACAATTGCACAATGGTACTTCTCCAAGGATGAATCAGGTCCCAAAAAGTCTATGAGAAGTGCTTTGAGGTGAGTTTTCATAATCTTAACATCGACTGTAGTGCCTATCGATATGAGCTTATTCTTTTGCAGTTAATTATCTATGCAAATGATAGCAGAAAAGTAATTGTAGAGAGCACCTTATATGTCCTTTCTGCATGCAATGGCTGTTTTTCTGTTATGCTGTCTACACCTGAAGTGATTCCGTGTTATTATTCTGGAATTCTGAAGGATGTTTGTAGTATGCCTGAATTCATTGCTGAGGCCTTACATTATTGGCTGTTTTTACTTCCTTTGGCATACGAATAAAGCCTCAATAACTAATGACAGTAGTCAGTTGTGTTGCATTGACTAGATGGTCCTAAACTAACTGGAACTCAACCACTCGACTTGTTCATGCTCTCAATCTTTACTCAGTTATCAATATGATTCAGTATCAAATAATGCATCCGGAGGAAGGAAAAAAAGAATATAGGAAAAACATGTCCCTTAGGGGCTAGGGCTTTGGTTCAGCAGCAAAGTTAGTTCCACGTTCAATGTGTGGTAGGTGCATGTCACTAGTTCAAATCGTGCTAGCTAACCATTTTTGGTATTTAAGCGGAGAAAAGGGTCCACCAAGCGGATTTCTTGATTATAAAAAAAGAACCTGCAGCTACTCTTCCCCTGTGTAACTCTAATTTGAAATGTCTCACTTTAACTGTGTTAGGATTATGAATTATTTTTTCTGTAATTAAACCATGAGAAGAGTTAAGAGAGAGAGGGAAGAAGCATACACCAGGGATTGACATTGAACCCCTACTTGATTACCCTAGTTATAGATGAGTTAGTCAACACAATATATGTTGAGGTAGTGTTGTGTATACTATTTGCCAATGTGAATTGACGAAATCGACGGAAGTATCGATCAAAACCTTGAACAATGGAGAAGCACTCTGGAGAGTTAAGAATTTTAGAATAATTAAGAATGAATATGTGAATTTCAGATTAAGTCAGCAAAATAAGAGTGAGGTTGAGGTGGGTTAGCCAGAATTATGGAGCCTAAATTAATCAATTCAAATATTTAGGTTCACTGTTCCAGGAAAATGTAATAATAGACAAAGATGTGTCTGGCAGATGATTCCATCATGTATTTTTTGGTGTATTTGGAAGGAAGGGAATCTCAGATGTTTTGATGGTATCTCAACTCCAATTAGCAGTTTGAAATCCTTTTGCTTTATTAATCTCTTCCATTGGAGCAATACCCCCTGTTAATGATATATTGCCCCTCTTAGATTTCATTAGCTCCCTCAATATGGCTTAGCGGCTATTCTTTTGCTTGTGGCTAACTCCATGATTGAATAGGTGTTTTTGTTCTCAGGAGTTAGCCATGTTTTTGTGTGTGTAATTTGTATCTCCTTGATGCCTTTCTAATACAACATCTTACTTCATTAAAAAAAGGACAAAGATGTGCACAAAATAAAAAAATATGAGTAGTGTAGAATTAGTACCAAGGTGTTATGTGATAGAAGGATGCCTACCAAAATGAATGGCAAGCTATAAGACAATCAATGTTGTATGAGTGTCATGGATATACGAATGCTTGGATGGATGTGTCTCCATACAAGATTAAAAATGACCACATTCGCCAATAGGTGCTAATAGTATATTGGGATAAAATGAGAGGTCACTTGAGATGGTTTGGTCATGTGTTGCCGACCAACATATGCACACAGGGCAGAAAGAGGGGATTCAGGTTCTCTTTGAAAAGGATTGGATTTGCTGTTTGCCTTCTGCACCTTGATCTGTCTAGTTCTATTTTGACTAATCTGAATCTTTGTACTAAGTAAAAGCGAAATATCTTCTCTGAATTCTTGGCAAAGGGAAGCCCCATGAACGAGCGAACCGAGGCTAGGGTAGATAGGGGAAGAGAAGATTTATTGAATGCTCTCGGGCATTTATTGAGGCAGTAAAATATTCTGTTTCAAAAGGATCTTTCTTGGTATTAAAGTCTTCAATATGTGACGAAGTAGCCCATTCTTCATCTGCGCAAAGATGAATTACTGCTTATTCGACCGGTCCTACCCTGGCTTATTAGGATAGGACCTTCTCTTATCCCGGATGACTTGAGCTTGTCTTGGCTTAGGTGTGAAACATGGTAAATGAAGGTGTTATAGGAGGGGGGCAGGTATGCCCTAAAATTACATGGAAGGAAGTTGTCCCATAAGACCTACAATCCTATGAAATCCATGCAAATTTGCAAAAGAAAGGGCACAACAGATGGAAAGATCTATATAGGCAATACCAATTTGTTGGGAGCATGTCCTAGTTATGTCAGTACATTTACTTTAGGTCTATGCATTTCATGAATCTTTTCTACCCTGTTAGTGATATATTTTAGTTTTATTTTGTATAATGTCGTCTTGAACTAATTTAGATGGAGAAACATGGTCAATGAGGATTCATAGTGAAGCAAACTCGTTTAGACTAAGGCTTTGTCATTTGTATTTTTTCCTTTCAATGATGGAATCCAAGCTTTGCGTTCTTGTTTCATCTTCATGATTAACTGCCTGGATCTTTACCAAATTTTCTGTTCTTTCTCAGTGGAGTTTCTGCATGCTAAAATCCTCTAAAAATATCAGATGTTGTATGCTTGAGCTATCATTCTTTTGTGAAATTCTGCAGAAATGCATTTGGCCCATCCTCAGGCACAGTATGTTTCTCTGGGTTATTGATTGCTGTGGTTCGTATTGTTCGTTCCATGGTTGATAATGCAAAACAAGAAGATTCTGGAATTGTGAACCTTATTCTGCGATTTTGTGCCAATACCTTGCTGTCAGCAGTTGAGTTTGTGAATAAATTCACCATAAGCTTTGCAGCTATAACTGGTGAAGCATACTGCACTTCTGCTAAGATGACATATGAACTTCTAAAGCGCAATCTTCTCTCTCCCGTGTTTGTGGAGACTGTCTCCACTCGCTTACTGGCTGGAATAATCTTTGTTCTCTCAACAATATATGCAATATTGGTGAGTCGTTCTGGGTGTTGATCAATTTTCTTTTTTCAAGATTTGACTATCTATCGAGCACAATTATTCTTAAATCTATTGCAAGTGCATGACTTTTTCCTGAAAGATTTGGAGTGAAGTAGTTGTAGATGATCATTAAGAATATCAAGATTTGGTCTCAATGTTCCTCTCTCCTTGCATGTCAGTGAATGAGAGTTATCAATCTTATAAAGCTGTGACATAGTTAAACTAGTCACAAAAATCTCAAGATGTGAAGTGGCGCATTTTTTATCCTTTTCTTCTTTTTAGAATATACTTTTGCAGTTATATTTTTTTCTTAAGCTACATAGTTAAATACTTCCAATATATGTCTTAAAAGAAATTGCCTTCGATTATTTGGTTCCAGGTTTTTGTTGTGGTAAGAGCTGCTAGTCATCTTGGAGCCGAAGCATACATTATTGCTGTTCTGGCATGGCTGCTGCTGATGATGGTTCTTGGTTTCTTCGTCTTTGTTTTGGATAACGTTATAGACACAGTATATGTTTGTTATGCGATTGACAGAGACAGAGGAGAGGTATGTAAACAGGAGGTTCATGATGTTTATGTGCACCTTCCTATCAGTAGGAATCATAGTTCCGCCGCTTACGGAGCCAGAAGTCCCCTTCTTGTATAACCAAACCCTTTGGTTGACTAAAATGTGTTGTATTCTGTCTGTAATTCTTTTTCTCCTTTTCTGTTTCCCTTTGTAATTGCCGGATTTGCCTGTTAGGTACGTTGTGCGTTGAGGTAAAATTATTCTGTATAACAGTGGTTTTTCAATAAAATGAAAATATTTGCTAATTGTGCCATGATTTCTATAGTTAGGGAATAAGTAATCTTGAGAGCTTACATTATTGAATCAGTAATTTCTATTTTTTTATTTGGGTCAAAAGAACCTTTATGGTTTCTCTTGTAAATAAACATGTACAGCTTGTGTTTGCTCAACTACATAGCCTACATTTGTTCTGTGGGGTAAAGGCGCTTTGCAGATTTGAGGTCCTCTTTATGATATGTGAATTATGATGCTGATAGTCTTGTTTCAGCATCCTATATTGGAAAATCTTTGTGCTACAAATTTTGGCAGATAGTTGTTGTATGATCCCAAAGGATAAAGAAATAGGAAGTCCAGTTTGCAGGGCAATCGCTGTTGTGGCCAGGTTGCCAGAACTACAAAGAAAAAGCTACAAGGATGACAATGCAGATTGTGCATATCATGTGGTAAGTCTTAGCTATTAGTATCACGTAATCATACATGTGGTCTCAGTTATGCTATACGGTGTCATACTGAATCATCGTTTGATTGGTCGATATGTTTCCTTGTTTGTACTCTTTCATCGGAAGTTAGGAAATAAGTTGTGTCCTAAATATCTCCTGAGGAACAGCTGATGCATGATTGGGAACTCGGATGAAAATGGGCTGTTTTTCTAATACCCAATTTTTACTAAATGCAAAGCTCGAACTTTGTGACATGGCACCAAACTTATTCTTCTATCCTTCTCTGCTTAAATACCATGCTTTTAGTTCAAGGTATATTCAAAGTCGTCGTGTGTGCCTTACTTCAAGGTCATCTTTATGATCTGTAAAATTGTGATGCTGACAGTTGTTTGAGCATTCTATGTTGGAAAGTATATTTTGATCCAAATTTTGTTGGATAGTTGTTGTATGTATGATCCCAAAGGATAATAGAAAGTCAAGTTTGCAGAGCAATTGCCATCACAGCCGATACTACCAAGAACAAAAAACCAGACAGCTACTGCAGATTGTTTTTATCATGCAATCATATTTGTGGTGACAAATATTTGCAAATCACCAAAACTTCAGCCACCATACAGATAATGGCCTCCATCTACAGTAAAGGGGAAATTATGCTCAACCAATTGAGTAGATACATTAGGAAGATCCACAATAGTTATTTTTCATCTGTAACCACAATCATCTGTCACTTTACAACCAAGAAATCAGAACAGGATGTTTCATTGAACAACTATTCTCTCCTAACATGTTCTAAAATAAATTTAGGTTGTATGCATATATTATCCTAATTCCTACGTACAATATGGATATGGTCAAAAGTGGATTCAGAATTTAAACTTGAGGCTTCGCATTCTGAGACGCAATGACAACTATTAACACTTAAATTTTGAATTTAATTTTATAAATGTTCAGTAATTTCTTAGCACATGCATAATTTGAGCCAAAGTTCAGTTACCTTGAGAATACAATAGAAAGTAAAAGTACCGGGATAATATTTGGTGGGATGAGAACTGTTAGTAGGGAACGTTCCCTTCTTTAGTAGGTACTAGTTTTTGAGAATGTACGTTGCACATTATCTCTTATTATTATTAATATTATTTTTTAAAAAAATCATATATTAAAAAAATTAAGTTACAAAGTAGAAAATGCTAAAATTAACAATATTACTTTTTGTCATTTATGTTTTATTCATTAATATAGTGCGAAAGGACGTAAAATAAATTATATACAGGAAAAGATTTGTTCTAATGACAAATTTCTAGGTTAGTTAAATAAAAAGTTTTTGCATATCAGATATACCTGAGATTATAGTTTTAATAATTACCTCATTACATGATGGCAAGAACAACTTCAGCTCTTCATTTTCAATAATCTATTCCTAAAAATCAACCTAAAAGTATATGATTGAGCATGCAAATTTAAGTATATACAAAATTCACTTGAGTTATATATAGTGCATAAGCAAGAGTATCAAGAGGCATACAAATTAATTGTCAGTGCAATTAAATAAAAATTTCAAAAGAAAAGAGATTATATTACAATTAACTTGAAGCAAATAAAAATCATTTAATTGCTAAAGCCTATAGCACAAGTGATATTGTAATTAATAGAGGTTGCACATGAAATTTCAAACAAATAAGTACCACCTTAATTGTTAAAAATATGACTTTTGAGCTTATTAATTATAAGATATTTAATGGTTTAATAATATTTATTGCAATATAAATTATTTTTTAAAAAAAATAGTGAAGGACATTTTCGCAATCCAATAAACTTAAAATCTTTCTATTTTTAAAAGTATATGATGATTATGTATTGAAAATTTTGGTTGATTGAATCAGTGAATTTCGAATACCACGATGAAAAAAGAAAGTATAGTCGAAGCACATGATCTAATTGTGGGCTGATAGTATTTAGGTGCACAAAGAACACAGGGCCAAGTTGATAGTATGACATGTCTCCTCATCTACATGCAAATCTTTACTTGCTCTGATGGGCTCTCTTAGATTTTAGTGTTTGTAATTCTCTAATATATCTCTGATTCTTTCTTTTCTACCATATCTTGCTGTAACACATGAATTTGCTGTTCATGTACCTGATACATACAGCATTATTTCATGACAACAAACATTAAAATAAGGAGGTTATTCACTACATTTCTAGACAATCTTGTGGGTAAACTCAACCTTTGGGATTTACATCTTTGATATTTGGGCCTCATTTCAATATTAGATCATTTTTTATTGAAAAGTGCATAATATTCGATTTTGGGATCACCATTTAGTTCATACTCATAGTGCGTAAAAGTATACAAATTTTCCTATTTTAAAACAACTTCAAAATATGTTGTGTCTGCTTCATATGACTGAAGTTTATCATTTTTATCTGAAGTTCAAATTCATATGTCAGAACTTCAAGCATATATGGTGAAAATAAATCATTTTTTGTAGTTTATAGACGTTTAAAGTTTAACCACTTTTGCCTGAACTTCAAGCAGACATATTTGAACTTCAATCTGTAACTTCAAATGTTTATTTGAAGTTATTCTAAAGTGGCAAACGTCATTATTTTCAACAAATTAAACTACCATATTAAATAACCTCCTCCAAATAAAGTACCAATGTAACTTTTACAAGGTAAATGTAATGCACTCTTTATTTTTCTTCTTCTTTTGGTGTCTTTGGGATCTTCAAAGAAAGAATTTCTTTTTTACATGTAGAGATGGATAAGAGGGTGAGACCAATCCTTTTTTCACCTTTGCTTCCACGCCAAGACTTTTTAGAAATCCACAGAAAAAATATAAATAAGATGTGCTTGTGCTATCCTAAAATGGACCACTTTTTTTACAGCTAAAATGAAGGGTATTTCTCTGATTAATAAAGCTTTATATTAGCCATGCCAAAAAAGTTGACTTTATATTCCCCGTTAGTTCTACTTCAAAAAACAAAATGTGTTGTTAAAAAGGAATATAAAAAAAAATGATATGAGAATACTTATAAGCGATAGAATAGAAAAAATACGTATAACTATAGTCTAAATATTATCGTCATTAAAAAAAAAAAATTATCCTATCAATTATTACGTCTGAACCTAAACTATTCTTGGGTCTACTATGTCAATATTCCATATGTATTATGCTTTTCTTGTTGTAAAAGTTCAGTCATGTGCATATAAGGATGTGGTTGATGATCAATGGACAATAGAAAACTATTGGAAGTTTGTCACATTTAATTAGTCTAATGTTTACGATATAGTTGAATTAATACGTATAGATTCAAGACTAGTAAAGGTATTTAATAAATTAATTAAAATACACAAACAATAATTGACACATTACCATTATTGTGGAAAAAAAATTCCTTTGATGTGGCAATTCAGTTTCCAATTTTTCTATGATAATGATGATAACCACAAGCAATATTATAATTTTCCTTACTATGTCCTCACTCCTCAACCCACTAATAATTCTTATAATGAATTATAGATTAAAAGGACCTACATGCACTTAAACATTCTTAGAGAAATAACCCATTTTCCAATAGGCAACAGCTTCCAAGACAAAGCAGAAATCCCAATGGAGGCTAATTTGGTCATTCAATCACAAAATTCCATAGATCTAATATAAGATAAACTTGTAATATTACTCATAATCTAATGGCATTTGATTAACCAAATCCTATTTAAAACCCCTCCACTCAACCTTTTTTTTCCCAATTCTATATTCCACCTTTCTCACTTTGCTTAGCATACAAGAAAACAAAACATCAAATTTTTCTCTCTAATTTACTTGCATCCTTCACCATGGCTATGGCTTTTAAGATGGTATACATTTAGTCAAAAAAAGAAAAAAAATCTTCTCCACTTTACTTAGTATTATTGTATGCATTTATTGATAGTTGTAACATAGTCGATAATGATTCATATAGTCTGTTTGGGACTGAGACGTAACTGTTGTTTTAAGTTGACGATTGTTTGATTGACAGGCGACGACGGGGATGTGGGTGACTGATGAATGCAAGAATTCTTACATGGATATGAAATGGAAGAAAAATCATAGGTACATAGTTTACAAAATTGATGAGAAATCAAGATTGGTGACGGTTGACAAAGTTGGTGGACCTGGTGAAAATTATGAAGATTTGGCTGCAGCTCTTCCTAAAGATGACTGTCGATATGCTGTCTTTGATTTTGATTTTGTTACGGTTGATAATTGCAAAAAGAGCAAGATCTTCTTCATTGCCTGGTTTGTATACATACTTTCTTTTTAATCAGTTATCGTTAATTAATGGACGAATTGAGTCAAATGTGAACGAATTAAATCAATAAACTAGTTATGACACAATACATCTGAGTCAAATAACAAGTCATAATTCAATCTACTTCATTTTTTAAGAAAATTTTGTGAAAGCTAATATATTTTTTTCAAGTTATTAGCTTAAGTTGTTTATAATCGATAAATCATAACTCAACTCAATCTTTATAAAATTTTCTTCACTCACTCAAAGTTATTCGGACTATAAATGAATCATCTTTTGAGTTATTTTTAATTCGCTCTCATAGTTAGAATTTTTGTAAAACAGGTCACCAGCAGCATCAAGAATTAGAGCAAAAATATTGTATGCAACATCAAAAGCAGGACTAAGGAGAGTGCTAGATGGAATTAGCTATGAACTTCAAGCAACTGATCCAACTGAGATGGGAATTGATGTGATCAAGGACACAGCCAAATAATTTTATTTTTAATTAGCAAACAAATTAAAGCACTCTGTTTTTTGTTTTGCCATCTTTTCTCAAACTTTGTTTTTAATATAATAATAATGACTCCACTTAGAGGGCAAAGATGCTTTCTTTCTTTCCTTCTTAGTGGTACTATTGTGACTTTTCTTTTCTTTTCTTTTTTTTGGGTAAGATCTACTAAAGTAAGGTTGATCCAACCTTCTAATTTATGATAATTATCATGTCCTTTTCCACTAATTTAACTACAAAGTGTTTCTACTAATTATGAGTTTTGTATAACTTTATCTTGTGTCCATACGTGGAGTTTAAATACTTTCTTGCCAAGATAAGGGTAAAGCTATCAATACTTTTGTAAAGTATTCATTTTTCGTATTTGCCCTTTTGTTATCATCAAAAGTAGAAATTCTTGACAAAAAAGAAAATAGAATTGCGTCGAAAATGATTTTTTTATTTCATAAAAAAGATAAAGTCTAAATTCATATAAATTTTACCCTTTGTAAATTTCATTTATAAAATTACGTCTTGTTGTTTTTGTAGAACTACTTCGTTATTTGATCAGATAAATCTTATTCTTTGTAAATTTCGATTGATATTGATTTGCATCACATTAGATTCTTTTATTTATTTTCATATAATTTTTCAATATTCGAAATGGGTTGGCTTGCTTAATTTAAAATCCTGAATTTTCAATACCTAGAGAGTTTGAATTCGAGATTTTTTATTAAGTCGGAAGGCATCTTGTTTAATCTTTTACAATGGATGGTTAAAAATTGGACAGGTTTAGTAACATTTTTTGTTAAAAAGAAAGCAACTTTATTTACCAATCTGTTAGAGCAGTATATAATAAAGTGGAATAGATGTTTACCAAACGGATCCAATGAGGAGACAACCGGATCTTCCTTTCATTCATCCTTGCCTGGCATCTATTATCCTGGCGGCAAGGGTTTTTTGGGAAATAACATTTGTCTTTATTTGTTAAATATTATTAAAAGTCTCTCTAATATATTATAAATTATATATTTTTTCTTTGATATTTTATATTTATTTTGAAATTGAACTGGGTCAATTTTTACTTTTTAGAATAAAGCGCTTTTACTGAAAATTTCATAAACTCGAATTAGAAAACGTTGTTAAGATATGATCCAACTTGTCAAACATGTGTATAGCGCAGTTAGGTCAAATATGCTGAATTCAAGATTAATTATCAAGCAGCTTCTTAATTATTACGGTCAGATCATAATTTAATTTTATAGCCTTGCCTTCTTATTTTATTACTTCTTGTGTAGATCCTCAAATTAAATAAGAGAATCAACTTATTATACCACACTTTTTGCTTAAATTTTTGGGAGCCAATAGTTTTCTCGTAAAGTTAATTGTGTATAAAGCAAGTCAGATATTAAAATTATAAAATAAATAAAAATATTCAGGAGCGAAAAATATAAATAACTATTTTATTGCACAAATTAATTCAAACACCATCGTTATTAAAAATAAATGATGAATTGGGGTTGGGGGATGGGTTGTACTATTAAAACCAATATGGATCCACACCGTGACTAGTGATCTGACTATCCTCAGTTGACCTTGGTTAAATAATGTATTTTGTATTCAACAAACTTATGATTATACTTGGGAAAAAATTACTTCTTTTATCTTTCTTTTCCACTTTAAACTTTTGCACACAATATGAATATGGTAATCCAATATTTTTGCCTTGGGATACTTTGTAAAACCTTGCTAACATGATTAATAAAACCCTTAATGCGTTTCCTTCGGTTTACCTTAATCTAATTTGCTAAGTTTACGTTTTATCATTTGCTTTATTTAATTACTACAAAACATGTGACTTACCAGTTTCTTAATTATGTAGGTAGTTATTATTGGGTCCATGCATTTATTTTCGAAAGGAATATCTTTATATAATACAAGAAGTGTAATTATGGAAAGTAACATCACATCTGCGTATAATTGTATATATATCATGAATTGTAAAAATTAGAAAATGATTGTTATAAGCTGACTGCTGAACTAACTCCATCAATTAAAAACTGGTACACTTGGAACATCATGTGCCCTAGTGCAACCATTTAAATAGCTAATCATGCCAAGGACCAAGTGTCAAAATGAGTAGTTAAAAAAATTGGCAGATTAAGAAATAAAATGATTAATTAGATTCATAATCCCACAAATTGTGCTAGCGGGTGAAAATTAGCTACTTTTGGTAAACTTTTCTCCATTAGTTATCCAACATTGAGTAGGAAAAGGGCATCTAATCTCTCTTTTATGGGCTTTTTCCTCATATCCGACCTAATTGAGTTAGCCACCTCATGCGGACAAAGAGGTGGATCATCTAATCTTGAAATAGATCATCCTAGCTATTTTGCTTTTACTATTTGTTCATGTTGTCACGTATTTAAATTATACGATTATGAGGATTTTGGTTTTCATATTTGTGAGCAGAGGCAGAGCTGATGGGGGTTCGTGGGATCGAACAAACCCAATAATTTTAACGTTGACTCTGTATTTGTGTTAGAAAAATATGATTTACACTATTTTTCTCTTCTTTAGAACCCTCAAACTCCTAATCTTGACTCCGTCTTTGTTCATGAGTGTGCATTACTGTTCAAATTACTGTTATTGCTTGAACACGTATAGTCCACCTAGATTTGGTGCATGCATTGGGTGTTTTATGGTAGTCAATAAACTCAACTGAGAATCATGAATTCTCCTTAGCTTTCTCATATTTAAAGCAAAAATACTATATAGTCTCTGTCATCTATCCAATTTACTAGCACCTAGGTTGACGGGAGATAACAAGTACTCGTAAAATTAGTCTATATGAGCGAAAGCTGTTTCAAACATAATTATTTATAAAAAGTAAGTTAAAGTTGAATGACTCGTTTATTAATATGAGAAATGATATAATAGTTTCACTCACAAAACATAAATCTTTTCCAAGTGGAATCAATAACACTTGTTCTCAATTTCAATTCTAAAAACATTTTTCAACATCACTCAATGTCCACAATTGGCTATCCTATCATAAAATGTCTAAAAAATGGCTATTCCCATCATAAAATTATGTTGAAAAACTAGCCATGGCCTAAGGGCATGTTGTTTACAATTTGGTTATCCCATTAACATCTGGATTCAAGATTGGGTATTGTCTATAAACAAACAGTCCAGCCCAGCCCATGACAGTCCTTCCCCTATCTCTCTCGTTTAGACTTTTGGGCCTCAAAGCGAGTTTTGGGCTACCCCTATAAAGCCCATTACCTTATCGAATTGGGTACATTGCAGATCCTCCAAGCTTTTGCCCTGGACAGCTTTAACAGATTAAATTATGAATATTATATGTTCTTTAATTGGTCAATTTGAGCACAACTAAAATTTAGATCATTCAATTTGAGCTATATTATTGGTTGGATCAATTTGGGTTATATGAAAAAAAAAAAGTGTTTCCTTTTTAAATCTCAAAAAAGAAAATTTTGTGATTTTTAAATATATTAAATAGAAAGTAAGACGAATCAATTAAAATGAAAATGTATTAGTCATAATTAGTTCAAAGTTTAGTTACAAAGGATTGAAGGATAATTGATAACATGTCCGCCACGAAATAAAAGGCCGACAGCGAATATATACCGTCCGGCCACTCAATTATGAGTACATGTTCACCGCGATATTTCATATTTGTACGTTTAATTCTTTTCTCCTTTTGCTTTTTTCTGTTTCTTTATTCTTTTTCACTCTTTTCAATTTATTCTGTGTCTCCATTTTCATTGTTTTCTAATTATCTTCTTCTTTTCTTATTCCGTGATAGCTTTTTTCTCTTTTACACAAAAATATCTCTCAAATTTTTGACAATATTAAAAACATTTTTTACTTAACTAACTGAATTTAAATATATCTCTGCTAGCAACATGAGTGAGATATATTCCAGAATTCTTGTCAACTTAAGGGATGATCTTTAACACTTGTAGAAGATCAGAAATGTAATTTAGTTTAATTAGTCAAGTAGAGAAATATTTTAAAAACTATCAACCACACTTTATTATCCATCGTTGCTCTCTTTCAACGCAAATATATCTATATTTTTTTTTCTTTCACCATTCTTTTT
>JBCEWC010007958.1:0-20661 GCA_038996855.1 Solanum aculeatissimum | reverse complement strand
GCTCTTTGAGCAACATGGGTGTTTACACCACTATGATTTGACAAGTATGTTATGTATGGAGCTACTCTTATGCATAAAGTATGACATGAAAGCTTGTTTGGCTTTTTAGCCCACTATGCATGACTATGAAATATGTTTGACTCTTGTTAAGTATGCATAAGAGTATTGTAAGTATGTTTGGCTTCTAAGCCCAAGTATGCATGATTTAAAGTTCAAGTGTCGAGTTTCGTTTTAAGAGCATGTATATGTATTTGTATTCTTGTGGGATGTGGACTTAGTACCGAGAGATTAGAGTCGGGATGAGCTATCTCCACAGGGTCTATACTTCTTTCCGTCAAACTATTTGCCTCCATAGGTATGCTTGATATGATATGTTATGCTATGTAAATCCTTCCGAAATGGGAGACCCATAAGGAAGTATGCCATCACACCGAAATGGGAGACCCGTAAGGTATGGTGAGAATACCCTTGGCAAGTAATCTTCCCCGATCCAATGGGGGAGCTTTCATTGGACAAGTTCATGTCGTAGCTCACATGGATTTGGATGTCGGTTATGGTTTTATCCCCTCTACTTTAAACATTATGGCATTTCATGCATCATGATTTCATGGCATATTGTTATATTGTCCTTTATCTATGTCGAGGCTTGTTGTACAACTAAACTCTTGTACGTTGACTTGTAATTGTTGAATATTATGATTATGGAATGTTGTGCTTATGTGCTTTGATTATGGAATGGTATTGATTATATTTGTGGCTTGATGTTGGGAATTGTATTTGACTATGTGCTTATGTGGAAAGTCCCATAATCCTGGTGTGACGCTATAGCTTGAGTCCTACTTACCCGTCCCCTTAGAGATAATTGTTATGTGCTATGCGAATCCATGTTTATCCCATTCCCGGTAACATCCCCATAGCTTGAGTCCAAAGCCCCGATTTCCTTAGAGCTTATGTGTAATGTGTTTTGCTTCTGCGCTTCCAAACCAATGATGTGTGTGATGATGCTATGATGGCTTGATCGTGGAATTTTGGGTTCTCCTTCGCCATGTCACATCTAGGCCCCTATCCTGGCCGTGACACTCTGTATTATGAAAAGATGCAGCCCCAAATGGGTGTCAGTACGTGGAAAGTACTGGTATGTAAAATGGTAGAATGAAACATGTAAAGGCAGAATAACATCAACTCAAATAGCTCAACTCAAAAAGTAAGGAACTCAGTCATCAAATCAAAAGTCTAAAGTAGGAAATACAGTGTAGACAATGACCACTCATATATCATCTCATCCCATCCACTCAGAGTACTATCAAGACCTATTTGGGAGTTTCTCTAATCGACAACTATCACCTATGAGCCGGTGATAATACAACGAATTGCCACACCCATCCAATACCTTGTCAGGGTAAAGGACATCCTATTAGTGGATCCACAATAATAACATTAAGTCCTCTTTTCAAGACAATAAGGAAATATCCGAGTTTATGATTCAATCCTCTCCTATGCTGGCAACATAGTTATTGAGTTCGAGTTGGACTTACTCTCACTCAATTTGGTGCTAAATACTCCTCCCAAGACTCATTATGCTCATAAGACATCAACCCTATGGTTAATTTGTTCATCTAGTCTCATTGGACAATCATCAACTCTTTGGTTACATTTTTTAAGGTTCAGTTCTTGACTCATAAAGGCTCAATCATGCATCATTTGGACTCATAGCATTCCAGAAAATATAATAGATTTAAAGTATTTAAGGATTCTATAGACTGGTTAGGTTTAAATTGTACTCATGAATACTCATTTAAATACAATCTGTAAAAATAACAAGAATTCAGTCTAGGGTTCATGTAGAAAAGTAAAATCATCAATTTCTAGTATTTATTTCATAAAAATCATGATTCATACAAATTTTATAGATATACGTTAGAATTTAAGAAAAACCTTCAAGAAACATCCATGGAAAACTCAATTCATCAACAATTCCATCAATTCAGGTTATGGGGCACATGGACGAACAAAATCCATGTTTTAGTTAGTCTTACATACCTAGAAGTTGAAGAAACAATCAAACCTCAATCGATTCTCACGTTTGAACTCAAAACCCTCATCTTCCTCTCCCCTTCGTTGCTCTCAATAAATCCCTAAGCATGAAGAATGGTGAAAAATAAGTTAGGATTCTATTTTAGGATTTAAATTAAGTCCAAAACGACCAAGGGTTGGATTAAAAAGTGAAAGGAATGGACAAATTTTCCCTTATTGAAAATTGTTGACCCGACTTAAGAGACCTATTTACGGTCCCTAAGTCATTATACGGGTCTTAGATCCATCTTGTAAGTCAAGGGTGAAAATAGTTTGGTTACTAGATGGTTCTACGGAATACCTCTATGGGCCATGAAATTTTTCACGACTCGTAGGACACTTTCATAAACTTTTCGTTATGTTTTTTAGCTTACTGGAACTTTTCACGAGACTCATCCATGACCCGTAGATGGATTCGTGAAGTCTGGGGCTAAAATTTGATTTTATGGACCTTTCCATGAAACCTCACTTTATGGGTCGTACTTCAATCCACGACCCGTATGTAGTTTTGTGGAACCACTCTGCTCTGGTAGTGTTCAGTAAAATGGTCATAGTTTTTGACTCCGAACTCCAAATGAGATGAAACCAGTTTCATTGGAAAGATAATTCAAATATATTTCATTTTATAGGTCATAATCCACCTAATTATTTGTGTGCTAAGATTTATGATCATTTAAAATTGACCCTTTCATAATCGATCACTAGAAACTCAATTTATTGAAAAGTTTTGAACTCGTCTAAGTGTTAAAAGTCTCTTATGACCCTAATACACTTATCATATGTAAGAATGAGTCTCAAAACATAGGTACATATGAAGATAGAGTTGCGGGATATCACGATATCTCCCCCTTGGTATCATTGGTCCTCGAATGATGGGCAACTTTGGACCATCGAAGCACCATCAAAAACTCGAATGCTCAGATACTCACATACTCATACTCCAGAATCAACTTCAAAGAATGATTTAGAATTGAAAGACCATTTCTAACATCATCATTAGGTATTAATATAATTAAAGACATGCATACCCATATACTCATAGACTCAAAAAGGGCATCAACTCAGAGGTACAGACTCAACTCATAGATGGAAAAGTAACTCAGAGAATAAGAATGAATTATTATCATAAATTTCTTCATTAGGAGGCACGAATAGGTGAGGGTATCTAGCCTTCATATCCTCTTCAACTTCCTATGTAGATTGACTTCTCCATAACACTTTTACTGATGCAACCTCTTTAGTTCTCAACTTGCGAACTTGACAATCCAGGATTTGGACTGGGATCTCTTCATAACTCAAACTATCCTTCACTCCAATGCTTTCAATAGTTACAACCAAGGACAGATCTCCTAAACACTTCTTAAGCATAGAAATATGAAAGACTGGATGAATAGCTTCCAACTCTTGTGATAACTCCAACTCATAAGTTATATTTCTCACTCTCTTCACAATTTGGTAGGGACCAATGTATCGAGGACTCAACTTTCCTTTCTTCCCAAATTGCATCACACCCTTTATAGGTGACACTTTCAAGTACACCCAATCATTTACTTCAAACTCTAGGTCCCTTCTCCTAACATCAGTGTAGGACTTTTGGAAACTCTGTGCAGTTCTCAATCTCTCTTGGATGATATTTACTTTATCCATAGCTTGATATACCAAGTCTGGTCTCTTCACCTACCTCAAACTATCAAATCAGTGATCTACATCTCCTCCCATAGAGGGCCTCATATGGAGCCATCTAAATACTCGAATGAAAACTATTGTTATACGCAAACTCAATCAAAGGTAAATGATCATCCCAATTACCCTTGAAGTCAATGGCACAGGATCTTAACATATCCTCCAGGGTCTGAATCGTGCGTTCTGCCTGGCCATCAGTCTAAGGGTGAAAATGATTCTAAGATTCACCTTTGAACCCAAGCCTTTTTGGAAAGATCTCTAAAATTATGCAGTAAATTGGGATCCTCTATTTTAGATGATAGGCAAAGGAACTCCATGCATTCTAACAATCTCTCTTATGTATACTCGGGCATAATCCTCTTTAGTGTTAGTCGTCTTACTACCAAAAAGTGCATAGATTTAGTCATCCTGTCAACTATCACCCAAATTGAATCATGTTGCCTGTGAGACATCAGTAAGCTTGTAATAAAGTCCATATTGATCATCTCCCATTTTCATTCTGGAATCTCAAAATTCAAGCTTGTAATAAAGTCCATATTGATCATCTCCCATTTTCATTCTGGAATCTCAAAATTCTGAGTTACTTCACATGTCCGTTGATGCTCAATTTTAACTTGTTGGAAATTTGGACACTTAGAAATAAACTCAGCAATGCCCCTCTTCATTACACTCCACCAGTAGACCTCCCTTAAGTCGTGGTACATCTTAGTTGGTCCTGGGTGGATGGAATATCTAAATATGCGGGCTTCTTCCATGACCCTTTATTGAATACCATCAATATCTGGAACACATAGTCTACCTCGATATCTCAATACTCCATCTCCCCCTTTGGAGAAAGCCATCACCTTCTATTTATGCACATCTACCTTCAATTGTAGCAAGATGGGGTCTCGACCTTGCTTTTCCTTCACCTCTACTGCAAGAGACGATGTAGACTCATTTTGAACATCAACTCCACCTTTGTTAGACTCCTCAAGTTGGACTCCCAACTGGCTAATCTATGCACTTCCTTTGCCAACTCATTTTTCCCTCCTAAACATGGGTTGTACTGCCCATTGACAACCTGTTTAGAGCATCAGTGACCACATTAGCTTTACCTGGATGGTAGGGGATGCTCATATTGTAGTCCTTGAGCAAATCAAGTCATCTTCTCTGCCTCAAGTTAAGCTCTTTCTGGGTGAATACATATTGCAGGATCTTATGGTTTGTGAATACATCGACATGTTCTCCATATAAATAGTGGTGCCAAATCTTGAGTGCAAACACTATCGCAGTCAATTCTAAGTCATGAGTTTGATAGTTCCTCTCATGGTTCTTAAGTTGTCTAGAAGCATAAGCTATGACTTTACCTCTTTCCATTAAAACACATTCCAATCCCACTCTAGAAGCATCACAATAGATCTCAAAATTGTTAGTCCCCTCAAGTAAAGTCAACATTGGTGTAGTCGTTAATCTGGTTTTAACTCTTGAAAAATCTTCTCACATTCGTCAGATTACTAAAACTTGACCTTCTTCTGAGTCAGTCTAATCAATAGTGCGGATATGGAAGAAAATCCTTCAACAAATTTGCGGTAGTAACCAGTCAAACCCAAAAAGCTTCTTATGTTTGTGGGAGAGGTTGGTCTAGGCCAATTCTTGACTGTCTCAAACTTTTGAGTATCCACCTGTTTGTCGTCGTCCGAAACCACATGGCACAGAAATGCTATAGATTTAAGCTAGAACTTACACTTCAAAAACTTTGCATATAACTCATTATCCTTGAGCGTCTGTAAAGAGATACTAAGGTGATTAGCATGATCCTTCTCATCTATGGAATACACCAAGATATCATCAATAAACACGATAAAAAACATGTCAAGGTACTGTCTGAATACTCTGTTCATCAAGTCCATGAAAGTTGTAGGTGCATTTTCAATCCCAAGGACATTACCATGAACTCGAAGTGATCATATCATGTTCAGAAAGTCATCTTTGGGATGTCACATTCTCTCACTTTCAACTGGTGATAGCCTGATTGAAGGTCTATCTTGAAGAAAATAGTGGCACCCTGAAGTTGGTCAAATAAGTCATCAATTCTTGGAAGGGGATATTTGTTCTTAATAGTTACCTTATTCAATTAGCGATAATCTATACACATTCTGAGGGAACCATCTTTCTTTTGAACAAATAGGACAGGAGCACCCCATGGAGAGACACTCGGCCTAATAAATCTCTTATCCAAGAGATTTTTAAACTGCTCTTTCAGTTCCTTAAACTCGACGGGAGCCATTCTATATGGAGAAATAGAGATTGGCTGAGTATCGGGAAGAACATCAATCCCAAAGTCGATCTCTCTATCAGGAGGGACTCCAGACAAATCATAAGGGAAAATATCAACAAACTCATTGAAAACTAGAACTGACTCAAAAGGTGGAGACTCTACATTATCAGCCTTAACTCGCATGTGATAGATACACCCTTTTGAAATTAGCTTTCTGGCCTTAAGGTAAGAAATAAACTTACCCTTACGCACTGCAGAACTACCCTTCCACTCTATAATAGGCTCATTCAAAAATTGGAACTTGATCATCCGGGTTCTACAGTTGATCGAGGCATAATAGGCGTGAAGTCAGTCCATGCTAAAGATCACATAAAATTCAACCATATCTAACTCAATCAGATCAGCAAGAGTATCTTTATGATGAATAAAAATAACACAATCTCTATAAACCCTTTCAGCCATGATAGACTCACCTGTAGGAGTAGAAACACTAAAGGGCTCAAGAAGATATTCAGGAAGGATCTCAAACTTACTAGCCACATATGGAGTCACAAATAATAAAGTGGCACCTGGATCAAACAATCCATAGACATCATAGGAAAAGACTTGAAGCATACCCATAACTATATCTGGTGCAACTTCCTGATCCTGTCAATTTCCTATCGCATACAGAAAATTTATACCCCCAGCCGTATTAGTAGTGGCACCTCTCTGATTACCATTGGCTTGTGGTGCTGCTGAAGACTGAGCTCCAATACCTCCCTAACCCCACCTTTTCATTGGGCACTCATTCTGGAAATGTCCAGTCTATCTATACTTAAAATAGGTATTTGTACCCTCTCGGCACTCACTTAGGTGGAATTTGCCACACTTGCCACATGGTGGTTTCCCCCTCGAACCTTGAGCTACTAGCTTGGGATTGAGAACCCTAAGATCTGGCATTATGATAGCCCTGTAACTATGATCATACATGTTACTCAAAGTTGGTGCACTCGTTGAGAATGGTGCAAAGTTTGAAGACCTCTTCTGAAAATAGGGCATATCCCCCTTACCTTGCTTTTGCTGGCTAGGCTCATGCCCTGCTGATTTAGCCTTCTTGATCAAATGCTCCTCCCTGTCTCTCTTCTATCCTCCTCAAGTTGTTGCGCATAGACCATAATTCTGGAGATGTCCATGCCTAGAATCAGTAATGTTGTTTTGCACTCTTTTTTCACATGCTTGCCCAAGCCAGATATGAACTTTCTCATTCTAGATCTCATGCCAGGGACCATCTCTGGAGCATACCTAGATAGCTGTATAAACTTGAGGCTATACTCTTTGAAAATCATCCCCTCCTGCTTCAAGTTGACAAACTCCTCAACTTTTGATTCCCTCAATTCTCGTGGAAAGAAGTGGTCAAGAAAGGTACTCTCAAAATTACTCCAAATGGCAGGTTTAACATCCTCACCTTGGATTTCTTCCCACGGATTATACCAGACATTTGCCACATCCTAAAGTTGATAGGAATCAAGTTAAACTCCCTCAGTCTCGGTCGCATGCATGGTTTTCAACACCTTCCACATCTCATCAATAAAGTTCTAGGGGTCTTCCTCTACCTTAGACCTTGTGAAGACTAGCGGGTTCATCCTCAGAAAGTCTCTAAGCCTGGACGCAGTAGTTGGCTCTTGGAGATAGAACTAGAATCTTGTGATCTTCGGTTCCCACTCTGAGCAGCTACCGGTTGAGTGAGCATAGTGATAGCTCCTCTGAAATCAACTTCTGTAGTAGGAGCAAGTGGAGCAATGGGTGCTTGTGGAACATCGGTGGCTCTATTTGGTCGATCATGACCCCTTGTCTCCATCTGAGTAGGCACCTCTGGTGGGGGATTCATAGAATTAGAGGTTGAAACATCTCTTTAGGTGGTGGTACACTTAGGAGGCATGATCTACAAATGCGTAATGCATAAATTAGATAGATACTTTAATAGAGTTAAACTCTATCGCACGAACTCAGAATACAAGAGAAGTGTAACCATTCCCAATGTCCTATAGCCTCCTAATTATAGTGTATGGTGGAAAACACACCCATAAACAATACTCTACTAGACCCAGCTTCATTGACTCCTTAGGAAACTTGAATTTTGTACTTTGATACCAAGTTTGTCACGCCCCAGGAGGGTACCTTTGGCGTGGCCGGTACTCAGAGACTATTGCTAGCCCTCAAGTGAACCACTCGGCCTCATCACATTCATTCAATCATATTCTAATAGCGGAAGACAAAAATAACAAAGAATACTCAATGAAATGAAATGATAATATGAAAAACAAGGTCAAAGGCCAAACAATCTATCCGTCAACTAAGTAAGACTAGTGCAAAAGAAACTAGTCAAGAAATATCATCAAAACATAACTCGATGGCCAAGTCTATAAAGCCTCTAAACATTTGACTAAGTGGTGTCAATAATAGGTCCATGGCTACCTAAAAAAGAAATAAAATAAGTCTAAACACAAAGCTAAAGATAAAACATATCATCCTCCGAAAGTAGGGGAGGACTCACCAATCTGCTGAATGAAATAGGTCCTCAATGGAGCACCTACTGATGACCACTAATACATATCTCTGCATCATGAAAAGATGCAGCCCCAAATAGGCGTTGGTACGTGGAATGTACTGGTATGTAAAATGGCAGAATGAAACATGTAAAGGTAGAATAATATCAACTCAAATAGCTCAACTCAAGAAGTAAGGAACTCAATCATCAAGTCAAAAGTCTAAAGTAGGAAATATAGTGTAGAAAATGACCACTCATATATCATCTCATCCCATCCACTCAGAGTACAATCAAGACCTATTTGGGAGTTTCTCTAACCGACAACCATCCCCTATGAGCCAGTGATGATACAACGAAGTGATGTCATTGCCACATCCATCCAATACCTTGCCAGGGTAAAGGACATCCCATCAGTAGATCCATAATAATAACATCAAGTCCTCTTTTAGGAACAATAAGGAAACATCTGATTTTATGGTTCAATCCTCTACTATGCTGGCAACGTAGTTATTGAGTTCAAGTTGGACTTACTCTCACTTAATTTGGTGCTCAATACTCCTCCCAAAACTCATTATGCTCATAAGACATCAACCCTATGGTTAATTCGTTCATCTTGTCTCATTGGACATTCGTCAACTCAATTCATCACATGAACTATCAACTCTTTTATTACTATAAACTGTCGATGCTATGAAGTCATATCTAGTAGTGTCTTATTTATGGGTGTGTTGTGCACCACACTTTATAAGCAAGAGGCTATAGGACATTCAAAATTATTACACTTCTCTTGTATCCTGAGTTCGTGCGATGGAGTTTAACTCTATTAAAGTATCTATCTGATTCGTGTGTTATGCATTTGCAGATCATGGCTCCTAAGTGTACTACAACCTAAAGAGATGCTTCAGCCTCTAATGCTGAGAATCCCCCACCAGAGGTTCCTACTCAGATGGAGGCAAGGGGTAGATCGACCAGAGCCACCGGTGTTCTACAAGCACCTACTACTCCACCTGCTCCTACTACAGAAGTAGATTTCAGAGGAGCTATCACTATGCTCACCCAACTGGTAGCCACTCAGAGTGGGAATTAGAGATCACAGACTCCTAGTTGTAGATCCCAAGAGCCAACTTCTATAATCAGACTTAGAGATTTTTTTAGGATGAACCCAGCAGTCTTCACAGGGTCTAAGGTTGAGGAAGACCCCAGAACTTTATTGATGAGATGTGAAAGGTGTTGGAAGTTATGCATGCTATTGAGATTGAGAGAGTTGAACTTGCTTCCTATCAACTTAAGGATGTGGCAAATGTTTGGTAAAATCAATGGGAAGATAGTCGAAGTGAGGATGTTGAGCCTGCCATTTGGGATGATTTTTAGAGTGCCTTTCTTGACTGCTTCTTTCCATGAGAGTTGAGGGAAGTAAAGGTTGACAAGTCTGTCAACTTGAAGCAAAATGGGATGACTGTCAAAGAATATAGCCTCAAGTTCATACAACTATCCAAGTATTCTCCAGAGATGGTCCCGGACATAAGATCTAAAATGAGAAAGTTCATATTTGACTTGGGCAAGCATGTGAAAAAGGAGTGCAAAGTGACATTGTTGATTCCAGGCATGGATATCTCTAGAGTTATGGTCTGTGCGCAACAACTTGAGGAGTATAAGAAGAGGGATAGGGAGAAGCATTTGAGCAAGAAGGCAAAATCAACAGGGCATAATCCTAGCCAGCAAAAGAAAAGTAAGGGAGACAGGTTTATTTTCAGAAGAGGTCTTTAAATTATGCACCATCCTCAGCAAGTGCACCAGCTCCTAGTAGCAGGTGTGATAAGAAGTCTTAGGGCTATCAGAATTCTATGGCTCAAGGTTCTCAATCACAAGATAGTGTGACTCAAGGTTCGAGGGAGAAACCACCATGTGGCAAGTGTGGAAGACTCCATCGAGGTGAGTGTTGTGAGGGAAACAATGCTTGTTATACGTGTGGACAGACTGGTCATTTTCAGAATAAGTGCCCCATGAGAAGGCGGGGTGAGGGAGGTAATAAAGCTCAGTCTTCTGCAGTACCACTGGCCAGTGGTAATAAGAGAGGTGTCACTACTAATACGGGAGGGGGTACAAACCATTTGTATGTGATGGGCAATCGGCAAGATCAGGAAGTTGCACCAGATATTCTCACGTGTATGCTTCAAGTCTTTTCCTGTGATGTATATGCCTTGATTGACGCAAGTGCCACTTTATCATTTGTGACTCCATGTGTGACTAGTAAGTTTGAGATCTTTCCTAAATGTCTTCTTGATCCTTTTAGTGTTTCTACTCTTACTGGTGAGTCTATCATAGCTGAAAGGGTTTATAGAGATTGTGTAGTGTTCATCTCATAGGGATACTCTTGCTGATTTGATTGAGTTAGAGATTGTTGACTTTGATGTGATCTATGTTATGGACTGGCTTCACGCCTGTTATGCCTCTGTCAACTGTAGAACCCAAATGGTCAAATTCCAATTTGCAAATGAGCTTGTTATAGAGTGGAAGGGTAGTTCCCCAGTGCCTGAGGGTAAGTTTATTTCCTACCTTAGGGACAGAAAGCTAATTTATAAAGGATGTATCTATCACCTCATGAGAGTTAAGGCTGATGATGTAGAGTCTCCACCTTTTGAGCCAGTTCCAGTTGTCAATAAGTTTCCTGATGTCTTCTTTGATGATTTTCCTGGAGTCCCTCTTGATAAGGAGATCGACTTTGGTATTGACGTTCTCCTTGATACTCAGCCTAACTCTATTCCTCTATACAGAATGGCTCTCGCGAGTTAAAAGAACTAAAAGAGAAATTGAAAGATCTCTTGGATAAGGGATTATTAGGTCGAGTGTCTCTCCATAGGGCGCTCTTGTCCTATACATTTGAAAGAAATTTGGTTCCCTCAGAATGTATATAGATTATCGCCAGTTGAATAAGCTGACCGTTAAGAATAAATATCCCCTTCCAAGAATTGATGACTTGTTTAACCAACTTCAAGATGGTACTGTTTTCTCCAAGATAGACCTTGATCAGGATATCACCAGTTGAAAGTGAGAGAACGTGACATCATGAAAATGGATTTTTAAACTTGATATGGTCACTTTGAGTTTCTAGTAATTTCCTTTGGACTGACCAATGCTCCTGTCATTTTCATGGACTCGATGAACAGAGTGTTCAGACAGTACCTTGATATGTTCGTAATCATATTTATTAATGACATATTGGTGTACTCTAGAGATGAGAAACAGTATGTCGATTACCTTCAAATTGTTCTACAAATGCTCAAGGATAGTGAGTTTTATGCCAAATTCTCCAAGTGTGAGTTTTTGCTCAAGCTCGTGGCTTTTCTAGGCCATATTCTTTCAGATGATGGTATTTAAGTAGATATGAAGAAGATTGAGATAGTTAAGAACTAGCCTAGACCCACTTCTCCAACTGACATAAGAAGTTTTTTTATTTTGGCTAGTTACTATCGTAGATTTGATGAGTGATTTTCTTCTCTATCCTCATAATTGACTAAGCTAACTCAGAAGAAAGCTAAGTTTCAGAGGTCCAATGAGTATGAGAAGAGTTTTCAAGAGTTGAAAACTAGATTAATGATTACACCAGTATTTACTCTACCTGAGGGGACTGATGATTTTATGATCTATTGTGATATTTCTAGAGTGGGATTGGGATGTGTCCTAATGTAGAGAGGTAAGGTCATAGCCTATGCTTCCATACAACTTAAGAACCATGAGAGGAACTATCCAACTCATGATTTAGAATTGGTTGCGATGGTGTTTGCACTCAAGATTTGGTGCCACTATTTATATGGAACACATGTCGATGTATTCACCGACCATAAGAGCATGTAATATGTATTCACCCAGAAAGAGCTTAACTTGAGGCAGAGGAGATGGCTTGAGTTGCTCAAGGACTATGATATGAGCATCCTCTATCATCTAGGTAAAGCTAATGTGGTTGATAATGCTCTTAGCAGGTCGTCTATGGAAAGCACTTCTCATGTGGAAGGAGAGAAGAAAGAGTTTGCCAAAGAGGTGCACAGGTTAGCACGATTGGTAGTTCAACTAGATGAGTCTGGTGAAGGTGGAATACTTGTGCATAATGGGTCTACATCATCGCTTGTGGTAGAGGTAAAGAAGAAGCAAGACCAAGATCCTATCTTACTCCAATTGAAAGAAGATGCATATAAGTAGAAAGTAATGGCATTCGCCAAAGGGGGAGATAGGGTATTGAAATACCAAAGTAGATTGTGTATTCTAGATGTTGAAGGTATTCGAGAAAAGATCATGTTAGAAGACCATAACGCTAGATATTCTATCCATTCAGGGTCTACCAAAATGTACCATGACTTGAGAGAGGTTTATTGGTGGAGTGGGATGATGAGAGACATTGCAAACTTTGTTTCTAAGTGCCCAAACTACTAGCAAGTAAAAGTTGAGCACCAAAGGACATGTGGATTAGCCTAGAATTTTGAAATTCTGGAATGGAAGTGGGATATAATCAATATAGATTTCATCACAGCCTTACCGAGGTCTCATAGACAACACGATTCAATATGGGTGATTCTTGATAGGATGACTAAATCAGTCCACTTCTTAGCGGTAAGACTACCAATATGATAGAGGACTATGCCCGACTGTATATTCAAGAGATTGTCAGGTTGCATGGAATTCCTTTGTCCATCGTATCAAATAGAAGAGCTCAATTTACTACCCAATTCTGGAAGTCCTTTCAGAAAGGTTTGAGTTCAAAGGTAAATCTTAGTATTGTTTTCCACCCTCGGGTCGATGGTCAAGTAGAGCATATGATACAATACTTGAAGGATATATTGAGGTCCTGTGTTATCGACTTCAAAGGTAATTAGGATGACTATTTCCCTCTGATAGAGTTTGCCTACAACAACAATTTTCATACGAGCATCCAGATGGCTCCTTATGAGGCCCTCTATGGGAGAAGATGTAGATCATCAATTGGATAGTTTGAGGTAGGTGAAGCAGGGTTGATTGGACCAGACTTGGTACACCAAGATATGGAGAAAGTAAATATCATCCAAGAGAGATTGAGAACTACACAGAGTCGTCATAAGTCCAACACTGATGTCAGGAGAAGGGACCTAGAGTTTGAAGTGAATGATTGGGTATACTTGAAAGTATTATCCATGAAGCGTGTAATGAGATTTAGAAAGAAAGAAAAGTTGATTCCTCGATGTATTGTTCCTTACCAAATTGTGAAGAGAGTAAGAAATGTAGCTTATGAGTTGGAGCTACTACAAGAGTTAGCAGCCATCCATCCAGTTTTTCACATTTTTATGCTTAAGAAGTGTTTGGTAGATTCATCCTTGATTGTGTTTGTTGAGAGCATTGAAGTGAAGGATAGTTTGAGTTATGAAGAAATCCCGGTCCAAATCCTTGATTGTTAAGTTTGCAAGTTTAGAACTAAAGAGGTTATGTCCGTGAAAGTGTTGTGAAGAAGTCAATCTGTTGAAGATGCCATATGGGAATCTAAGAAGGCTATGAAGTCTATATATCGCCACCTATTTATTCCTCCTAATGATGAAATTTATAGTAATAATTCATTCTTATTCTCTGATTTACTTTTCTATTGTTCAGTTGAGTTCTTATCTCTGAGTTGATGCCCCTCTTGGGTCTATGAGTATTTGAGTATGCATGTCTTTAATTGTATTCGTACCTAATAATGATGTTAGAAATATTCTTTTGATTCTAAATCTTGAGTTGAAGTTGATTTCTTGAGTATGAATATTTGAGTATCCGAGTATTTGAGTTCTTGATGGTGTTCCTGCTTGACAGGTCTAAAGTTGCTCATCATTTGAGTACGAATGATCCCAAGGGGGAGATATTGTGACACCCCATGACTCTACTCTTATATGTACTTACGTTTCAAGCCTCATTTTTATATGCAGGAAGTGTATTATGGTCATAAGAGACTTCTAGTACTTAGCCGAGTTCAAAACTTTCATATAAATTGAGTTTCTAGTGTTAGATTATGCGAGGGTCAACTTCAAATGCCATAAATCTTAGAACACAAAGAATCAGGTGTCCTATAACCAACCAAATGAAAGCTCTTTGAATTATTCTTCCAACGCAATAAATTTCACCTCATTTGGAGTTCAAAGTCAAAAGTTTTGGCCATTTTACTGAAGACTGCCAGAGTAGAGTGTACTTACGAAACCTACTTATAGATCGTGGATTGAAGTATGGTCCATCTGCTAACTCGTGGAAAAAATTCCTAAATATCTAATTTTTGGTTCCAAATTTGACAGACCCATCTACGGGTCGTAGAAACTTCTATCGGTTATAGATTGGACTCATGGAATCGATCCAGAGACCCCAAAACATGCCAAAAAGTGTATGAAATGGTTCCTACGGACCGTGAAAATTTCTACGGGCCATAGATGGGCCCGTGGATGACTTTCACAACTTTTTAAGAAAGGTTATTTTGGTCTTTTTGCACCCTTTCAAAATCTAAACTTGACATTTTTATACCTAAATAAATTCCTAAACATGTTAGTTCAACCTTTTTACGCTAAAAACATCTTATCCAACTTAGAGCAAGGTTTCAAGGGAGAAAAGGCTAGGGTTTGAAGCGAGAACTTGAGAATTCTTTCAAGTTGTTCTAAGACTCAAACTTTCAGGTATGCAAAGCTAACCAAAACATGGATTATGTTCTTCCATGAGTACCATAACCCAAATTGATGGAGTTGTGTATGAATTGAGTCTCCCATGAATGTTTCTTGAAGGTTTCTATAAAATCCTAATGTATTCCTATATGATCTTGCATGAATTACTATTTTTATGAATTAAATGCTTGAATTAGGTGATTTTTCTTTTCTACATGAACCCTAGCATGAATTCTTATTATTTTTACATATTTCACTTAAATGGGTATGCATGAGTATAATTTGAGTCTAAAGAGTCTATGAAATTCCTAAATGCTTTAACTCTACTTTTATTTTCTTGAATGCTATGAGTTAGAATGATGCATGATTGAGTCTTTATAAGTCAAGAGTTGAACCTTAAAAGAAAGTAACAAAAGAGTTGATAGTTCATGTGATGAATTGAATTGACAAATTTCCAATGAGACTAACTGAATTATATTTTTGGTTGGTTTCTTTCATACTAGTCTCTTAGTTGATGGATAGGTTGTCCGGCATTTGGTCTTTTATTATCATTTGTCTTTTTTTTCTTTTAGTATTCTTATTCATTGATGTCTTCCGTTATTAGAAGGTGATTGAACGAATATGATGATACTGAGTGATTTGCTTGGAAGCTAGCAATAGTCTCTGAGTGTCGGCCACGCCAAGGTACCCTCCTGAGGTGTGACATTATTTAATACGACTTATAATGTTAAAAATAATAAATTAGCTAATAAAGGTAGTAGAGCATAGAAACAATCTTAGTACCAAGCTTAGAACTCATGAAACAACAACCAACATATTATTAATATGAGTTCATGGATTGATTTAGAATTTTAATTGCGTAACAATAAAATAATTGATAAAAATATTCAAGACCAAATTAATAGAGATAGAGAACATTGGAAAAATGTATTGTCAAGAATTATTTCCATCATAAAAACTCTTTGAAAAAATAATTTGGCTTTTAGAGAAAAAATGAAAAAATTTATCAAGAAACTAATGGAAACCTCTTAAATTTTATTGAAATGATTGCAGAATTTGATCCAATCATGCAAGAACATATTCGACGAATTAAACATGACGAAATTCATAATCATTATCTTGGACATAATATAAAAAATGAATTAATAAATTTATTGGCAAGTGAATTTAAGAATAAAATTATTGAAAAAGTTATAAAAGCTAAGTATTTTTCTATCATACTTGATTGCACGCCGGACATAAGTCATCAAGAGTAAATGTCTTTTATAATACCTCCGAACCAAGCTAGATAGCTGCTATCACTAGGCTCACCATCCACAGAGTATGGATACTTTAGTAACTCCAATAAAAGTAATCGAATATTTTTTAGAGTTCTTAAAAGTAGATGATATTAGTGGAAAAGGCATTTTTGAAGTTATTTTAGATGAAATAAAATGTATTGGACTTGATATTGATAATTTAAGAGGACAAGGATATGATAATGGATCTAATATGAAAGAAAAACATAAAGGAGTGCAAAAAAGACTTCTCGATATAAATTCTAGATCATTTTATACACCATGTGATTGTCATAATCTAAATTTGGTACTTTGTCATATGGTTAATTCTTGTACAAAAGTTATATCATTTTTTGGAGTGGTACAATATATATATTCACTATTTTCTTCATCCACTAAATGGCAGTGACGGATCCAGGATTTTAACTCAGGGAGTTCGAAATATAAAAGTATAAATGGGCGAACAAACCAACAAAATACAATTCCCAAAGAAAATAGCAATACATAGTCTAATATTATTTCATTACTTTTTAAAAAAAATAAAGCGAAATATTGGGCTAGGTTTCCCAAAGTCGAAATTAAATGTAAATAAATTTTTAAGAGAAGATAAAAAATAATACTTTAAGTGAGATTTGAACCCTAAGCATGGTTCATTTAAAAGGAGACCTACCACTACGCTAGACTTCGTTTCTTGTTCAAAGGGTTCAAGTTTAATATATATATATATATATATATATATATATATGAAAACATAGAAAATTTACCTTATATTTACGATGTAATTTTTTACTGAAGGGGTTTCGATGAACCCTATTACCCCTCCGTAGGTTCGCCCCTGCTAAACGGTGAAAAAATTTAAAATATTTTGTACCTAGTGTAACTCTTAAATCATTGTCACAAATGCGATGGAAAAGTCATAATGAAAGTATTAAAGCTATAAGATTTCAAACTCCATAAATACGAAATGCTTTATTTAAATTAGTAGAGGTTAGTGATGATCCAAAAATTAAACGTAAAGCTAATTGTTTAGCAATTTTTGAACTTTAAATTTTTGAATTTTTATTTTGTATGATTATTTGGTATGATGTATTATTTTTTGTTAATTCAATTAGCAAAAGTTTACAATAAAAAGATATGTATATTGATGTCGTCATAGATCAATTAAGAGGTCTAGTTTCTTTTTTTAAAACATATAAAGAAGAAGGATTTACAACTGCTATGATTTCAGCTAAGAAAATTATATTAAAGATGAATATAGGACCTGAATTTCATAAAAAAAAATGTGTAACATATTAAAAAACAATTTGATGAAAATGTTGATAATGAAATCACAAAATCCCTTGAAGAATCTTTTAGAATTGATTACTTCTTATACACAGTAGATCAAGCTATCTTTTAACTTCAAAATAGATTTGAACAATTTGAAGCATATGAAAATATTTTTTATTTTCTATTTATTGGAAAAATTGAGATATTTAGATGACGAGAATTTAAAAAAAATATTGTCTTAACCTTGAATGTTCTTTAAAACATAATACTCACTCTGATATTGACGGTTTAGATTTATTTTCTAAACTAAAAGTGTTACGGAAAATCATACAAGTAGAACATAATATCCAATTGAGATACTCAATCAAATAAAAAATCTTGATTCTTTTCCAAATGCTTATATTGCTTATAGAATAATGTTAACAATTCCTGTAACAGCCTCAACTTAAAAGAAGTTTTTCAAAATTAAAAATAATAAAATCTTATTTAAGATCAACAATGTCTCAAAAAAGATTAAGTGGATTAGCTATATTATCAATTGAAAAAGAATTATTAGAAGAAATTGACTACACAAAAATTATTAACAACTTTACATCTCAAAAAGTTAGAAAAATAAACTTCAAATAAAAATATGTATAATTTTTTTTAATTTAAGGCCTCTCATATTGTAATGACCCTCTGGGCCATTTCTATGATTTTGCAGTTATTATATTGATTTGAGCATGTGTATAGTGTCCTCAGGCCATTAGTGATTTGTTGGGACTGTTGGAATGGTTATTGGTTGGGTTATGTGGGAGTTATATGGATTTTTGAGTTAATCGGAAAGTTACTCTGTAAAAAGAGTTTTTAGGTAAAGTCCTAGTAAATGGCCTCGAAGTAGAATTCTGACGATTCCATTAGCTCCGAAATGATCGAATTAGGCGATGAGCATGTTTGGTGGGATTATATTGTGGTTTGCAAATTTAGCCACCGGAATCAATTAATAGTTAACACAATTAATGTCCTTGGTAACCATGTCTCAAACAAGAATTTTGATACTGTAGTTGACTCTCGAACATCGATTTTTTTCTAGGTTGACCCCTTGTTTGATACTGGGGATGTTCGGATGCGATTTTACCCTCGGGGGCTTTCCATTAAAAATTGTGTATAAAGAAGTGGGACCCTTATATTATCGTAGAAAGTTCCATTGAAAATTTTGATTGCACCATTGGATCTGGAACGTCAAAATCTATATGGTTACACAGTTCATTTACAAAAAATTGAAGTCCGAACGAGCCCGGAATGACAAAAAAGTGATTGAAAAGTTAAGGAGGATAGGATGACATGGAAATCTCTGTTGCTGCCACGTGGAGTGATCTGATGTTGCCACATGGCAGTGAGGTGTCAAGGCATTCCAACCTATATATAGATGTGGCCTTCAAGTAGAAAATACACATTATATGTACATATATTTCTCCAACTTTTCATGTCAATTTCGGGAGCATTTCTTATCCGATTTGAGTGATTCAAAGGTCCACCTGACTCAAAATTTTATAAAGAACGCCATGGTGAAGTTGGATTTGAGATTAGGCGTGTATTTTGAGGTAAAAGTTTTATTTTAGCTATTATTGCTTGATGTGTACAACACTTTTAATGCTTAAAACTTAGGATTTTGTGTGTTTTCAAAGCGATATTTGTAGGTTTGATGTGTTTTTATGTTTATTTTGCAGGATTACAGAGTTGGCATGATTTTGGGATGAAGTTTGTAGGATTGCAGCATTTTGGAAAAGTACAAGACACTCTACGGGCCATGGATACGTCCACGAGCCGTAGAGTGTTTCGTGGTTAAGATCCAGTGAAGGGTCTACTTACAAATGTTTAGTCCACGAGTATCTAGACGAGCCATAGAAGTTAATACAGGTCATGGATTAGTTTTGTGCCTCGAGGATTAGAGATTGAATAGTTTTCAGACAAAGTGCTCAGACGAAACCCTATACGAGTCATAAGTCTGAATACATCAAGTAGGAAGATCTCGTGGAATTGATGGCCAATTTTAGAAGAAGAAGTCTACAAAGCCCCGACATGGGCCGTGAAATCCTATACGACCCGTAAACCTTTCCGTGGAGACTGTCGACTCAGTTTTCTTATTCCATTTTGGTTTAAATTTTTAGTTAATATAAATAGGTTTTTAGGTTTCTTTTATGCAAGAAGAGAGGCAGAACGACAGAAAAAACACTTGGGAAACTCTCTTTGTGTGATTTTTACATTAATTTTATAGCATTGTGATTTCTTGAAGATTGGAATTTCTTGCTCTTTAACTTTATCATCATAAGTGATCAATTATGTTATTCTTTAACATGATTAATTCATCTACCCTGATTGTGCTTAGCTAAATCCACAACTAGGGTTGTGGGAACCATGAAGAACTAACAAGGTAAAATCGGATAATCCATAATTCTTGGAAGGTGTACTGTCACGACCCGGATAGGGGGCCTAGATGTGACATGGCGAATGAGAATCTGAAGGCTCTCGATCAAGCCATCATAGCATCATTACACACATCATCGGTTCGAAAACGCGGAAGCTACGCACATAACACATAAGCTCTAAGGGATTTAGGACTTGGGACTCAAGCTATGGGGACAAGGTCGGGAATGGGACAAACATGCATACACATAGCACATAGCAATAATCACTAAGGGGACGGGTGAGTAGGACTCAAGCTATGGGGGCACATCGGGATTATGGGACTTACCACATAAGCACATAGTCATTCACAATACCCATCATTCAAGTTAATAGCATAACAAGGGAACATGATCATAAACCAAGCTAAATAACATCGTATTACATAACCAAAGTATCAACATACAAGTCAAACGTACAAGAGTATAGATTTTTCTAACAATGCCTCTACATAGATGAGCGGGGCCTCGACAAGTTTGAGGC
>JBCEWC010007957.1:0-20661 GCA_038996855.1 Solanum aculeatissimum | reverse complement strand
TTCATTTTTTAAAATTTGAAAAATATTTAGTTCAAGTTTTATCAAACTTTAAATAAAAAAATAAAAATTTGAAGTTTAAATTTTTAAACCCAAAACGTGGGTTTAACCCAAATGAAAACCCAAATCGCGAGTTTAATCCAAATTGTTTTTTTTTTTTTAAATTCCTGAATTCCGAAAAATCGGTCCGGCTCCAATTTATACCGGACTGAGCAGGGACTCTTTGAATCTACCGGTATTACCGGTACCGGTTCGATGCCGGTTCCGGACATCTGAAAACTCGATTCCGATCCGGTACTGATCTATCCCGGTCCAGTTGTGCCGTTACCGGTTCCGCTGCCTGGCTTACTCATGTGTGAACAATGTTGGCCTAGTTCAACCTACTTATTTCTTCTTTTTTGACAAAATATTCCATATTATAAATTAGAGGTTTAGTTCTGTAATTCTTTTATAAATATCTATTTTACATAATAAATAAATCTAGAAATAATGATAAAACAAATCATTATTTTTGAGAAATACATCCCGCATGAGAGGATATTTTGATTGCATTATTCACAAATTCAAAAAAGTCTGTTTTATTGCTCCACCTTACAATACCCACACAATAACATCAAAGCAACAGTGACAACTCAGCAAATATCATTCTTGCCCCCCGATAAATTCCACACTCAGAAGTCAGAAGGGTAAAACAGGAAAGTGTGGGCTCGGGTCGGCCCGTTAAATGACAGAAACTTGTGGAGTGGCTTCAATTTGGGTACCGGGGCGACGCTCGTCGAACTTGATCTTCTTACAGAGATCTCTAATGGCAGTCAGCTCGTAAGGCGACGTATCAGTTGCGAGCCATTGTTCCACTTCGAAATATTGTTGGTTACATTGCTTATGGACTCCGGTGACGGTGACCTCCACATAGTTACAGTACCATCCATGGCCTGAACCTGTCCCATCGGAAGTCAAATTCATCTTGCAGATCGGCGCCGTTAGACATGGACCTCGACCACTGAAAATGTCTAAGTTTCCTCTCTCAAAATAGTTATAATTTGGGCCCATAAGCCCACCCCAGGTCTCAAGGTTGTTGATTCGAATACCATATCCGTTTTCATCGTATAGAGTTAAACTGATAATCGAATCTGTTCCACCTTTTATGATTTTTCCAGTTCGTATGTATGCAGTGTACACACAATCATCCTCCTGCACTTGCACAATAAAACATGAATTAGCCATAAATAAATGTTTCAAAATTTAAAAGCCAGATTTATTAGCAAAGACGTTCCTAATTAATTTTAGATAAGTAACGTACGGATCCCGAAATGGAGGAGACGGAGATGGAGAAGAAGAGGATAAAAAGAAGGAACCAGAAACGATTGAAGCGAGCTGCCACACCCATGGCTTCTCTTGAGCTCCTTTGTTTATCTCTTTATCAAATAGGAGTAGTAATCCTCTTTATAGATCACATCAACGTTTGTGGGGGACCATATTATATAGGGTGTGAACATGATTCATTTGTATTACTTTTTTTTTACTTTTTTTATTCCTGTCCTTTTTTTCCTGCTATTATAAATGAGTGATAGGTTGAGATTAACATCTGTGTTTACGATTATTAAAAACAAAATTGGGAGTAAGATTCATAAAGTGTTTTTATTTTACTTTTTTTAAAAAGAAAAATGTGTTTCTTAATATAAGCCAGACTAACAAAATTTCATCTTTCAAGTTATTAAAATTGTAAGTCGATTTTTTAATTAAAAGGGAAACATTTTGCCTATTTTTTATTTTAATTCTTAAAATGAGACAATATGATAATTATTAAGAGTGAATCAGTTAATCACAATTTTTATACGTAGAATGGAAAACTTACTTAAAAATGCAACTTCAAGTCAGCAAAACATTCCTGTCAAATAATTTTGGTTTTTCCTTTTCCTTTACAAATTTCCATCAAAATAAATTATAACTTGTCAATTTTTAGCACCGGCTTCTTGTTTGAAAGGGACATCACCAATCAATTAAATATTTTTAATTTTCGAACACTTGGTTGTTTGGCAATGATCAAAAGATTGATAATCTAAACAAAAAAGAATCTCAGATATTTCTAACACCTTATGTGGATGCTTCTTAATTGTTGTATTGTTAGTTTAAATATAAAATTTATCTTTAATTTTTACTTAAATTATATTATATCATATTATTTAAATTTATCATTAGATAATGAGAAAGATTCATTTTGTGTAAACATTGATTTGGTGTGATTGCATTGTTACCTTAATATTTTCTTTTGATCATTTTATCTTATTATTAAATAATTTCATTTTATCATTTGCTCTACTTTTTTTTTATATATAATTCCACCTCATATCTTATAGTTATTTGTACATTTATTATTCAAATTATTAAATTGTTATATTATATAACGATGAAAAATAATATATTTAAATAATATTTTTATTAAAATAAAATAATACAGTATAATATAATATATTATACTTTAATACAATACAATACGATATATCATGAGATAATATATAGCCCTCCAAACAAAGTGTAAATAAAATTGTCTATTCCAGTGTGACACAATGACAGTCATAGATACAGTGACATGTCAGAAGGTGGATGAGAAACAAAATGTTATTTGGTAGTAATTGGTATGTATATTCAACGTAAAAAGAAAATAATTATAAATGGAAAACAATTATATATGATCCGATTCACTTTGATTGACACATTTTCTATCAACAAGATTATTGCGAGCAAAATTTACATATGAGTAATTTAATAAAGGTTTAAGTCATCGATAGACACCTAAATTTATCCGTATTTTTCACTTAGACACCTCAATTAAGACTAGTTCTTATTAAACACCTCAACCAGTCCACATTTGAACCATTGAGGCATTTTTTGCCAACTTGGCTTTATGTCATCCATGTGTGTGATTAAATGCAAATGACATGGATAAGTTATCCATTCATCCTGTTCCATGTAAGCTCCACGTGGATTACACTTTTCTCCCTCCCTGACCATTTTCTCTCTCTCTGATAATTTCTCCATTGCTCTGTACATGTTAATCAAAGAAGTAACGGCTGATTCATTTTACTTTTGGTAGGCTTTCTAAATAACAATTGGTTGACACAATTTCTCCAAATGTGCCGACTCAGTTTATTTTTGGTGGGCTTTTGGATTGTGATTCTTTGGAAATCATTCATGGATTTTAGTTGCAAGAGTTGACTGAAAAATTGGGTTTATTTTTCGTTGATGCTGTCACACGGACTGCATTATTGGGTTTACTTGGCAGGCGAGGATGCTTTGATGAAGCTATGCAGGTTTTCAATGAAATGCCTAGAAATTGTCAAGGAGGGAGAAAGGTTGGGATTTAGGGATTCTTTTTTCCCTTTTTAAAATCTGATTTAGTGGCAGGTGCAATCCAAAAATTGTCAAGGAGGGAGAAAGGTTGGGATTTAGGGATTCTTTTTTCCCTTTTTAAAATCTGATTTTGTGGCAGGTGCAATCCACGTGGAGCTTACGTGGAACAGGTTGAATGGATAACTTATCCATGTCATTTGCATTTAATGACACACATGGATGACATAAAGCCAAGTTGGCAAAAAATGCCTCACTGGTTCAAATGTGGACTGGTTGAGGTGTTTAATAGGAACTAGTCTTAGTTGAGGTGTCTAAGTGAAAAATGCGGACAAGTTTAGGTGTTTATCGATGACTTAAGCCTTCCCATTTTTAGTAATATATGATATATGATATGATGACATAATATGATATGATGACATGATAATGATATGATGACTAAATTCACGATATGTGTGTTGCACGTGTATGTCAAATTATGTATATGTAATATATGTAATATCAATCAACAGTCACATAAAAATATTCCTTCAATACAAAGAGTAATTGAAAAATCATTTGTGAAAGTCTCTCACAAAGGTCTCTTAGAAAAAAATGATGCACAATCAAATTTAATCATGGAGAAACAAAAAGCAATTAAAATTATGTATCATCCAATTCCTTTTTTAGGAGGGGTGGGGTGGGGTAAGATGCATAACAATGTATATCCATATCAATTTATAATTACAAAATGCATCATTACTTAAGCATAGAATAAGTTCTTTTCATGAAGCAATTAAACTATAAAGGAACCAGTATAAAATGTGCACCAACTTACAAAATTCGTAGTTTAAAAATGAGAGAAAATTTCTTTTTTGTAGTAACAAAGGATAGTACACACAAGTGTTTATTGTGCCTTATCAGAAGTCATTATCCTTTGAAAAAATTATAACTCATCAAATAATCAAGCTTACTAAATTCAAAGTATGTCCTTGAGAAAATTATCCCCTTAAGTTCCTGAGGTTACGGAATATATCTTCCTATGATAAAATGATTTACATACAATAGTAGAATAGTGATATCTCAAATTCCATTGAACGTCACACTCACTCAACGGTTGCAAATCATAGTTGAGTTTTTTAAGAAGAAGACGAGTAGAAAACTTAGAAAATTCATAGTGTAAAAATAATAGAAAGTCCTTTTATTTATAGATGAACATGTGTTTATTGTGCCTTCTCCAAAAAAACTACAACTCTTCTGTATGAAAAGGTGTTTACACACCTATACCCTTTTGCTACTAATTAAGTGATAGTAACGTAACGGTTCCTGAACTATGCTTGCCCAGAAACAGTGATTCCATTTTGATAAAGACGTGAGTAATGAAAAACTCCCAAAGTCTTACAAAGAATAAAGATATTTTTGCCTCAAGTCCCTATATGATTATTATGAGGATAAAGATATTTTTGATCATTTACTTAATTATCCTCAATGTAAGAATTGTTTTATGGCTCCACTAACAACCCACCAAGATGGTATATTATTGTTTCCTCATGCACTTTTATAAAGAGTATGCTGAACAATCAAGTGTTGCTACAGCCTTACAGAGCTAGCTGGTTATGCCCATGGATTCTCCAATTCAGTTTCTGAAAAAACCACAAGTACTGCTCAAGCACTTGATATAAGAATGACAGTTACGTGGAACGTGCAATCACAAAAAGTCCGAAGATTGTGAAGTTTTTATTATGAAATCAAAATAGTTTCTCCACTACTATGAAATCGAATCGCGTTGAAATATTTCTTTATTTCTTCTCAAATCCTATCAAAAAGGAATAAACGGAATAGAGAATTCATCTCTTGTTTTTTTCCTTTAAAAAAATAAATAAATTTTTATGTTATTTCATATTTCCTTCGTCCCATTTTAATTATCGTAGTTTTCATTTTTTAGAGTCAAACTATGTAGATTTTGACTAACATGTTAAGACATATTTTTTTCTATCATATTGATATGAAAAAAGTTGCAATCAATAATACTTTTTTTTATAGTTTTTAAATATCCAATTTTGTATTTTAAAATATCAAATTAATTTAAACTAATTTAACTTTAAATATTAGTCAAATTGACTTTTGAAAAGTGCAATATAATAACTAAAATAATACGGAGATAGTACTATACAATTCTTTTCTTTGTGGGATTTTTTGCCCATGAGAAGTAATTGCAACTGAATAAAGTTAGTTCCCTTTTCGTTCTTATAAATTCATATCCGTCTAATGATTTAGTTGTGATCTTGAGGGTGAATTTCTTTAAAAGTTTCTAACAAATGGTATCAAAGCACAAACTAGTTAGATCATCAGATATGACATTTAATTATTTACTAAGGGATAAAATGTGATTTTTTTAAAAAGTCATAACACATAAATTAACTATTTAACTTAACTTCAAATCACAAGTTGGAACTCAACTTTCAAAATGTACAAACTGACACTCCGACTAATCCGTTTTTAATCATTTAAACGCAGTCGCCCTAGATGACAAAACGCGTGCACTACACGAAATAAAAGCGTGTGAGTTCCATTTTTAGGCCCAAAATGGTTTTTAAAAAAAGTTGAAATGACTATTTTACCCTAATAACTATCCTTTATATATATATATATATCATTATTTCAAATCAAAATACCATTTGTTTCTTCTTCTTTATAATACTAATCTTTAAGAATTTGTTTTCTAGTTTTGACATGAAAATAATTCGTAATTTGAAATATTTTTTAAAATTAAATATTAAATTTCTTTTTTGGGAGGTGGGAAGTAGGGGTAGGGGGTTGGGAGTGGAGTGGAGTAAAAAATTAAAATTTTCAAAATTTGATATTTTTATAAAAATTAATTTTTTTAATTTTTTTTTGTATGGGAATGGGAGGTGGGGTTGGGGGGTTGGGTGGGGGGATGGGGGCCAAGGAAGGTTGGGGGGTGGCTGGAGGTGATGAGAATTTAGTTGCCGGAGGGTTGTGCTTAAATGATTAAAAATGAATTAGTTGAAGTACCTGTTTGGACAAAATAAAATTTTAACTTGTGATTTGAAATCAAATTAAAAAAAATAATTTATGTGTCAAGCCTTTTTAAAATTGTCTTCTTCCTCCGTTTTAAAAAAAAAAAGCCAAAAAAGCGGCACTAGAACAAGGATAAGGAACCTTTTGACTTTTGAGGCAATTTTTAATGTTTACAGTTGATGGAATCTAGTTGGTTCCTTAATTGTTTTTCAAATTGATTAAACAGATGATGCTGTAAAGTTTTTTTTAAAAAAGCTTTTGAGAATTATATTGGTGAATTAAATTGCTTGTTTTTCCTCTTTTGTATCTCTGTAATCATTTGCAGATAACTTCTTTAATAAAAAAAATCCATCTTCTTTGATTTTTGGTGTTAACATTTAAAAAAAAAATTTATGTGGGACAAGAAAAATTTCTCGATCCATTTTTTCATATTTTCTTTTGTTTCTCAAGGCAGATTACTCCATTTTTCTTTTAAAAAAATCTTTTTTTTTCAAGTGATAATGTTGTGCCACACTTGATAAAAATAAAGGGATAAAAGAATTCATTTATAGTTAGGATAGAATATTTAAAGTAATTTTTTTGTGCCATTATTTTATTTATGTTTCTAGTTTGTAAGTGAATAAATTAAAATAAGATGTTACCTAAATAATATTTATTGTGTAAATTTTATTTACTTTGAACATGTAAACATGTTATACCTACGCAAAAAAGTTAATCCCAAGGGAAGATTATTTTGACTAGATTATGAATAGTCATGAATATGTGGTACACTTTGTAATACATGCTAGTAATATGTCGGTCAAAGAAAGACATTGTTAGGTTATTTTAATAATTAATGTTTATGAACTATATATAAGAATATCACTTACAAGTTATTATTTTTGTATAAAGACTAAATGTTAATGTTGTGTTGGGTACCATGAGATGGGTCCACCTTTATGTATGTGTGTGTGTTTGATAAAGCTATTTTAAATTATTATTGTTACTTCAGTTTATTT
Source organism: Solanum aculeatissimum (assembly GCA_038996855.1). Classification (NCBI taxonomy): domain Eukaryota; kingdom Viridiplantae; phylum Streptophyta; class Magnoliopsida; order Solanales; family Solanaceae; genus Solanum; species Solanum aculeatissimum. The sequence goes on along the minus strand of JBCEWC010007957.1, from coordinate 13,297 downwards.
AGTTTACTTATCTTCACATATACTTGATATAATTTGATTGATTAATTGTGTGCATTACTTATTTTATCATATTGTGTCTTTTATATCTGTCAATATGAATATCATTTTTGTGCTTAACATCATAAATTTCAAGAAATGAAAAAAAAAACACCAATGTGACTGTTAGTCAAGTAAAATCATGTGAAAATTCTTCTAAATAGATCGAAGCCATGAAAGACGAGATGAAATCTATGAAAGATAATGATGTTTGGGATCTTGTAGAGTTACCACAAGGATCAAAATCGATTAGGTGTAACTAAATTTTCAAAATCAAATATGATTCAAAAGGCAACATCGAAAGATATAAAACACATCTAGTTGTGAAAGGATTCACCCAAAAACAAGCCATAGATTTTGAAAAGACTTTTCACTAGTTTCATTGAAAGACTCTTTTAGAATCATTATGGCATTTGTAGCTCATTATGACTTAGAGCTACATCAAATGAACATAAAAACTGCATTTCTCAATGAAGATATTGAAAAAATAATATACATGGTGCAACCAGAAATCTTTAAGTATCAAAATTCAAAGCAAATTATATGTAAACTTAAGAAGTGCATACATAATTTAAAATGTGCATCCCATCAATGGTACCGAAAGTTTGATCATGTGATAACCTTTTTTGATTTTAAGAAAAATACCGTTGATTAAACAGATGATGTTGTAAAGATTTTTAGAAGAAAACACTCCTTCAAGATTTAGCAGATTGTGTTTCTTAAATCAAGTTATTGCAATGAAACAAGATTAGTTCCTGTTTCATTCTTATAAATTCCTATTTGCCTAATGATTTAATTATGATCTTGGGTGGATTCTTTACAATTTTCTAATATTTATCATATGGAAAAAGTGTTATTGATATGATTTAGGAAAAAAATACTACCTCATGGAAGATAGAAGTGAATGTGAAAACATTTGGACGCTATCATCTTATTGCTTGATCATGTTATAATCCTAGAAGAAGTCTAAACAAAAAAAACACATAATCTAATTAGCTAATGTTTCTATTAATTTGTTGAATGAAATATCTAGGGGAGCACTTGTGGTGTTATATAATATCTACCTTTTGTCGAAAAAGAAAGACAAAAGTAAGAGGACCAAAATAAGAGACGACCCACGTCTAAAGAACCAAATGCAAATGTATGTTAAATGAAAGACCATAATTTTTGTATTCAGAGAATCCAAAGCAGAACTCTTACACATAACAGACTGGCAGATGAGAAGAAGGTGGCCATTGGCTGCAATAAGACATGACACAACCCGTCAAAATTACAGCCTCTTGATCATCTATGGTACGTACCGCGTACTAGCTGTATATGCTTTCAGATTTTTTTCTAACTTTGCTAGACGGGATTATCATAGGTCATTGCGCGTTGTGTCCCTCTAGGCTTCTTTAAGTCATAAGACTTGATTTCTCATATAGTCATTCAATTGGTAATATTATCTCAGAAGACTATCTTAATTTCTTTTACATTTGATTTTTTTTCCAAAAAAACAAAAACAAAGTGACTTTTTGAGATTGACCATGAGAGAATCAACTCTGTACTATCATATTGATGGGATATAACTTAAACCTATTTCGTATTACAGGTGTTTGATAAAAGTGTTTGAAAATTTAAACTTAAATGTTTAGATTGATCGTAGTATAGACTCCCTTCGTCCCATTTTATATGGCACCAGGAAGACCTTTAAAACTTGTGGTCTAAATTTGTTCATAGATATTTGTGTGGTTGAAGAGAAATTTTAAAGTTAAATTGTGTCTATATCAAGTAAGGTGACATTATTTTGGGGACGAAATAAAAAGAAAAGGGTAGGGCGGGAGAGTACGTTTTTCTGTTATCCTAGGCGAGTAGATTGTAGTTTATTGTGTAAAAGTAGTTGATAGATGTGAGGCTGTGATATCAATATTAAGCCTTTTTGTAATAATAGTAGAGCTTTTCTAACAATAGGAGCGAGTTGAACTTGATGTTTATCTTCATCTTCCATTATTTTTTGTATCGTGTATTATCATCAGGGCCAGCCTTCCAACATAAAGAAAAAGTAGGAGGTATCAAGCAAAGATGCCAAAATACAAGTCTATCTTACATATTCCAATAATGCAAAAGGCAGCAGCTTGGCGATTAGTTAGTTCAATGAAAACAATTGAAGAAAAACTAGAGATAAATTTAGTAATAATATTTGGTAGCTGTATAATATAGTGTGATATCAAGGTAAAGTCCAACAATTATTTGCATCATTGCTCTTTTTCTTTTTTTTTAGGAAACAAGCTGGTACTTGCCCAAATGCATGCACTACTGCATTCTTGGATTAGTACAGTGCCTACTGCCTAACTCATATAATGGTGGAGTTTATCATATCAAAGTACCTTACAAAATATAGAAGCCAAAGAACATGACAATTCATGAATCAATTAGCAGGATACAGTTCTCTCTTATCAGCCTACTTTTGAAAGTTCAAAGTTGATGACATTAATTATGAGCTCTCTTTCGATCAATGACATGTACTAATCCAGAAAGCCCTTTAAGTTTGATTTGATCGGCAAGAGTCTTTTTCTACTGACATTTGTTTACAGGAAATTTAGACGAATAGATGTACAAAAGTATATTTGGGACCTTAAGAAGATGGGGGTACTCTTATGAGGAAGTGGATTATAATTTATACGTAAATCATCCCCGAAACTGAAGAATAATGTTCAATAGAGGAGAAAGAACTCATAATCAAAAATCATTTTCTATGACACACACTTCAAAAGAATTAATCTCATCCATTTCATCACAAACGTCTGGTACATGTGAGCTGCATCTAAGATTAAGAAGCTGCCATAGAGATGGAATGTGCCTAGTTTTTTCTACAGAAACATGCAATAATATGACATGCAATGTGATTTTACAAACCGAGGGCCCTCTATTTAGCCTTATACACTTGTCAATTAGTTGAACCTTGTACCTAATTGGTCCCCCTTCCCGCACCATCCACGGCGGCACTCGGTTATTTATCTGCCCATTAATAGTCCACTCTACCACTGCTTAACCTGTCACATATTTCAACTTCAATCAGTTTCCCATAGCCAACAAATCCCAAACAACAAATGAAGGTACCTACTATTTAATTTAATCATCTGTAGCTTACCGGTGTTTATTTTTACTTGTTGATTTCTCTTGCGCGCCACTTTCAAAAAAAGTTCTTTAACTCTTTTTTTTTTTTGGTTCGAGATGGGCGTAGATCTTCAGTTGGGTTCACCGTAAACTTAATCACAAAGGTGAATTATCCGATCCTTCTTTTTATTTTCTTTCAATTAAAAGAAATTAATAAGTTTGTTGAAGATTTTTCTATATTTAGCAGATAATGGATTGTTTGGTGGAAATGTGAAGAAAGATGAGGTGAGAATTGGCAATGATGAGGACAAACAACTTGTTCAAGATGAGTACTCTATGTTGGGCGGTTGGAAAGGAGGAATCCTTACAATCGGCACATTTGGATTCGACCCACTAATAAAAGATCAATTAAGTGTTGGCTTAGACGACGATGAGGTTGAAGATCATGAAGAATGTGAAATAACTGCAGTTAGTGATCATGAAGAACTTAAGTACCCAAATAATGGACAGGAGGCACCAATTATAACAAATGTGAGCAACCCACCTCTTGCTGATGACGATGAATCAAACAAGGGCAGGAAGAAGGAAAGGATCACATTGGCAGATTTGTTCTCAGCTGATCTTTCTGATGACAAGGAGAAAGTCCAGCTTCCGGATTTGCACGACGTGACTAATATTAATAAGAAATCGTCGAAATTACCTCAAGTGAAAAATGGAGTTTCCTTTGCTAAGAAGATTATTCCTCGAGTCCGGGAGGATTCTCGTCGCATACAAAAAGTGAGCCAACAACCTGCTTTCTGTTACTCAATTTTTACTGGGCAGTAATTTCAATCCATTTAATTAGTTATAAACATAACGACTTAATTAATTATGTGTGTACGTACGTACTAGTTGATGACGAAGGCGTTGAGAAAGAAGGTTCATCCAGACATGGAAAGCAAGAATCAAAAGAACACCCAGGTGATACCAGCTGCGGCCAGTACTATGCTCGAACTTTTCCCTATCACCTCCAAATCTGTTTCGCTTCGAGAAATTCTAGGTGCGCTCACTCTGTTTCAATTTATTTGTCTGTCCTTTTTTAACAACTTCCTAATTCTAACATTTCACACCACATGTATAAGGCTAGACTAATATTTGTTTTTCCTTCTTTGCATTTGCAGAAACCCCTGCCTAATCTGTTCTGCTGCAGTTTACTCGATTCTAATAGCTTGGAAATCATGAGAAGCAATGTTTATCCTTATAATATGTGTGCCAGTGATTGTAATTGTTAATTTCTCAATTGATCACCATATATATGTTGCCAACAGCTAGACCCTGTTAATCCTACATGTAAAGTGGCTCTTGGTCTTCGTTGTAACAAGACTATTTCAATTTATGGCAACCTATTACTTATATGTTTAAGAAAGAAACGATAACTTTTGAAATTCATAACGCAAAAGTATATCACATAAATATTTGTGTTGCTTTAATTAAGGCTCATGTCACTGGCAGATCTAAGATTTGAAGTTTATTGGTTCCTCCAACAACCTCAAATTAATATACCATAACACCATAACTTATTCATAAATACTCATTAGATTTCTTCGTACATATACATGATCCGGAGAAAAACTTTGTACTGATTAAGTTCTTATACATGTACATCATATACTCTGCATCCACCACTTCATGCATAACATTATGAAGCTGTAGCCTGTAAAAGCTTGTCATACAAGTAAATAGAAAATTTTTAAGTTAATTTTTTTCAAATAAAGAAGATATCATTTATTTTGGGATGAATTTAAAAGTGAACATAATCATATAAAAGGTAACATCGATGTTGTATTTGATCATTTTTATTACATTTTGTGGAGATATTTCCGCGTCATTTTCCGGCTATAGTCATGAGAACTAATTTATGTGTTCTACAATTATATCACATGCAACTGTCACATCCATTTCCTTCATATTCTTATCCCGTATGTAATGTCAATTGTTTCCTACTTGCATTATTTGGTCTATATGAAGAACATATTTCTTCTTGTCTCAGGACTATTTATCTCATAATTCCCTGTAGTCAAATCCTCAACGTTCAGAATTACTAGGACTAGGGAACGGTGATGGAGCCGGGATACATTTTGTAAGCACACAAAAGAAAATTAAAGACAAAAGATGCTTTAGTTGTTTTAAAATTTAAATAAAAACGCTGAAAGCCAAAAAACTTCACATCATTATACACCAAAAAAAAAAGCTTTAGTTGTCTTAAATTTTTTTTTTTAAAAAAAAAAACTCCAAACGTTCAGATCACTGACCAAGGAGAGATTCTGCAACCCATGAACCACTGAGCTAATTTTTACTTTGAGTCAAGAGGTGTCAATTTTAATATATATATATATATATATAAAATCAAAATTTGACTTACCTATATAATATAATTTTCCGACGAAGGAGTATCGCTTGACACCCTTCGACAAAGGGTAGCTCCGCGCGCCCCTAACTTGGACTATTATTTTGGACTAATTTTAAATATATATAATAAACTAATTAGTTTACAACAAATATAGTCATATTTTATTTACATTAAAAAAAAAAATCATAGAAAATATATAGTGACTATATAATATAGCTTGTCAAAAGTCATAGAAAGTATCCACTAATTATACAATACAGATTACTTATACATGAGCTATACATTATGATACACTAAAAAACTGAATATAACTTTACTATACATAAAATATACACTGACTTTTTTAACTACTTTGAACGAATGACCATCTACTATAGTTGATAGTTTTCTGATTGGGCTGTTTCGAAAAATCAATTATGTTAAGTTAATTATCAAACTATTCGTTATCTAAATAGTTTTGGTATATTCCAAACTCTGCCTCCTTAATTATACAAGTAGTAGAATCATAAGTCTATTTTTACTTTGTAGTACTTTTACGAATTGGAGCTCTCTCATTGAACTAATTTTCATGCACTACTTATTTCTTGGTGCGAAAAAGATGCATTTGGTTAGGGGTGGCAATGGACAGGTTATTGAGTCAAGTTTAAATGGGTTATAATGGGTTAAGAGAATAAAAGGGTCAAGACCCAATCCAATTTGAATTTGCTTGGATCAAAATGGGTTGAGTAAGGGGTTAGAGAGCGGGTCAAGACCCAATTCTATCCAACTTTTACTAAGTTTTACTTATTTTATTTGTTTTTTTTCAATATTTTAGTACTTAATCAAATTACATCTTTCTTTAGGCTATATAAATTATATCAAATTAAAAAAAAGTACTTTAAAAATATTTTGACAAGATCTCTCTTGAGTCAATTCGGATTACATATCAACTCAAATTTAAACGGGTCGAAATGGGTTGGGTTGAGATAAGTTGAGCTAGTAATTGGGTGGGTTAATAACCTGCTCAAACTTCAACCATTTGGATGAATTGAACGGGTTGGATTTAATTTTGTCACCCCTACATTTGATAGACTATCAAACCTTGTTATTAAAGACGAAAAAATCACTTATCTTTCACTAGATATTATGTATAAAAAGAAAGATAAGACACTCCTCTTAAATGGTCGTAGAGTGTAATGTGAAAAAGACTGAGGAAGAATAAGAGCTATCTTCATCCCTTTGCTTGATTGATATTAAATCCAAGTGTTCTTAAATTTTTCTAGTAATGGAGAGTGACCAGTGGGGTGGAAAATGCATTAGATGGATCATAAAACGTGTTTTTGTTGTAGACATTAAAATTGGAAAAACATTATATGAGATGACAAATACTTATAATAGTTAATTAGTAAATATAGCTATAGTTTAATTTAGTTACAATTTGTAACAACGATTTTATTAGGATTGCTATTTTAAAAAGGACCAACACTATTTGTATATGACCAATTCACCAAATCGAATTATTGGTTTTAAATTGAGAAATACTTGGTTTTTTTTAATTATGGATGAAGAAATTAAATCAGATTTTCGATTGTTGAAACCCAATTAACGAAGATCAAAATTTCAAGAAAGAAATTTATAGCTTGAAAAATTAATTTTGGTAAGAAATTGTAAGGAAATACACTTAGCATGATTCGGGGGATTTTGTTTTTCATTTTTAAACTGAGTTTGCTGCACCAATTAATGGATTGATTTAACTGTATTTGTATAAACAATATTCAAAATACAAGATATACAGATGCTTCGATAGCTTCGATAGCTAACGAAATTATAGTTATGACTTGTAATTAAACAAACATATGCTATGGAGACAAACGTTAGCTATGGAGCCTGAATTCGGCCTTTATGAGGCCAGCCTAATGCCTGTTAGAGTAATTTTAACTTACGCCTACACAATTTGTTGAGCTGTGTGTTGTGTGATAATTGAGGTCAAAAGAACTTGAACTTTCTTGATCGCTATATAATATTAAGTAATAGTTTAACACATTTTTAATATTTTAAAATCGATTATAATTTTTAAAATGTCAATTTTTTATGGAACTGAGAAATAAAGGGGACAAAAAGAAAAGAAATGAAAGTTCAAATAGGAACTATTAGTCTAATGTCAACAATAAGATTAAAATGACCCAAGAGTGAAGTGAGATAGTTAAAAAATCTCAACTCTTGATTAAAAATTGTGAGTTTGAATTTTAAAAATAAAAAACGTATTGACAGAGACTAGAGAATAAAGAGTGCTTTACTTTTTAGTGAATTTGCGTGAGATAGATTTAGATTAATATGATTGGTGACTCTAAATATAAATTAGCGATATAAAAAAAATTAACTTGTAGAGAGAAATTTTACTTGCTCTATTTATATTTACTTGTCATATTTAGTGTTTTAAAAGACGGGCATGGTGCAGCGCGGTGTTTTATAGAGCATAGAATAAAGCATAAGTCCCTATTAATTAAAAAAATGATTATTTTTGAAAAAACCAATTTAATACTTAATTAATTTAAGTCAATATTTTTTTGAAAAAATACAGAGCCGACACTTAATTTTTGAGAAAAATTAAGAAAATTAGTTTAAATTTTAAGATCTAAAAGAAAATTTTTAAAATTTTCAAAGATTCGGGCAAGGGTTCAATTTTCATTTTTTGAGAAGAAATTAATCATTCAAAAATGACCGCTAACTTTCGATTGACTGACGATTAAACTCATTTTTGACTAACTTTTCGAAAAATCAAATTTTAAAGAAGACACTTGAAAATAATCTAAGTTAGAAAAACGATTAAGAACTTTAAAATTTAGTCAAATTTGTCCAATTTAGCAAACTTAGAAAAATTGTAGAAATTGAGTTTCTAAAACTTAAACTCTACTAAAATAGACTAAATATTAAAAAGAGAGATTTCATAAATTATTTCATGGAAAATACTTTAATTTAAACTTTGAAAGAATTTCACAAAAAAACTTATTTTTTCTAAGAAAAAAAATTTAACACCAAAATCACAAAATCATTAAAAATGAAGAATTAACATAAATGATTCAACATTTTTGGGGAATTTAATTAGATTAAATAAAACAAATAAAATGTTAGTGTTAAAGTTAAGACAAACAAACAAATAAATGTAGTATAACTTACACAAATCTCATTGTGTAAGGAATAAATTTCAATTGGTCCCTACTTTTTTCAAATTTACCAAAAATTCCTTTAAAAATCCACTTATTGATACATGCTAATTGACTCTCTCTTCCATAAATTAAGTTATTTAATGTCATTCAAACTCATTCCATAAATAACCTAACAGATTCCTTAAAAAAAAAAGATAAATTTTGAACCATAAATTAAACTAATTAATGTCAATAAACCTATTTTTCATTTTAAAAAAACAAAACAAACCTCATTGGATTCCTTTAGAAAAACAAATTCAGATTTTGAATTCAATATCATTGGATCCCTTTTCTATTTTCGTGGTTGATATTACTGGAGAAATCATCATTTGGTTAGTTCCATGTTTTCTTAGTTCTGTTTGGTTAGTTTCGTTTTCAAAAAAAAGAAAGAAAAGAGAAGGTATGAATATATAAATTTTGTTGTGTCATTCTAAAATCTAGAAATCCGAGCCTTTGATGGTGTGAATGGAAAATCCTTCTTCAGGTATCAATTACTCAGATCAAGCACCTAATTTTACGTATCAAGTATCTTCTAGACAAAAAAACATAAAACTTATGTCAGGTATCAATTATCAGTAGTTTGATAAGCACAAATACTCCTTCTTAAAGTATCAAATACCTAAATGTAACACTTAATTTTAAGTATCAAATATCTATCATTTTAAAAAAAACAAGGAAGTCTTTTTTCAGGTATCAACTGGTAAATCTTTAATTTTAAGTATCAAGTATCTATCATTCTAAAAAACATGAAAATTCCTCTTCAAGTATCAACTGGTAAATACTCTTCAATGAAGTCACCTTGAGAATTTTGGGCATCATCGCCAAAACAAAAATGATGGATCATTTTCTTGCGATTTCTCGACCAATAATGGACCCTTCATTTTTTTTAATCAATTTTCATTAAAGCCCTCATCGTTGAAATCGTAATGGTACCGATGTGAAACTTCGAATGAGGAATCCATATGTATCAACGATTAGACATGGACGACAGCTATGAAGAAGAAGATAAAAAATGGAAGACACTAGATTTTGGCGAAGAAATTACAGACTTTTTAATTTCTTCCCTTTTTATTTAGTTTGAAAATAATGATAAAAATTTTGAAATTGAAATTAATCGTGAAAAGATTGATTAGACCACTGAAAAATAGGAGAATTATGTAGATATTGATTAGAATACTTAAAATTAAGAAAGAATTTAGGATAAATTAATGAGGAGTGAGAAATAATAGTCTATGTATCTACAAGTTGGAGAGAGAAAATAGAAATAAGAGATTTTTGTAATTTTTTTGAACAGTAAGGATTATTAGAAATTATGGTAAAATATGTTGCGTAGTTGTGTAATTTTTCCATAAATGTAAAGGGGTAATAACAATATAAAAGTAAAGGATTGGGCTTGACAGGCCCAAATGATCAACTTGCCCTAAATCTAAAAAATAACACCTTGGGCCTGCCTGGCTCTTTAAAAAGAATTTGTTGCTGCCTTGGGCTTTTAGCCTTTTTAAACTGTTGTATACCAGTTGTATCACACTGTATATCAACATCCAAAGTTGCTCCCTTTCATTCCAAATAAGGCAAGACTTGAGAAAAACTTGAGCCCTTGTGGCCCCATGAAATGCAATGGAGAATGCAAGAGTCCCAATGGACTCGGGGAGGGTTTACATGCATCGAAAGAGGAATGGAAATTAGTACTCATTCGAAGGAACATAACATAATATTTCTAAACTATAACAATAAGTTGAATTTGATATACAGAATGTGAATTATCAAAGAAGAACAAGTAGTGTGAATTTTATCACATCAATAAACCAAACAGATTCACACCTTGCCTAAACATGATTAAATGCAAAATTCATATTATAGACAACACCGAAATGAAATCAACACCGAAACTTATTCCCAAGGTGATTTGAGGTAATAAAAAAGGCAGAGAAGAGAATTAAGGCAATGTTTTATTGAAGAATCCAAAATGGGAGTCAAACAGTCAATTTACTCAAACAACCACTGGGCTATAAACAAAACAAATCACCATGCCCAGAACTATATAAACCAAAGGTAACATGCAAATTGATTTAGTTGTTGATAAAGGAAGAAGACAGTTTTTCACAATAAAATATCTTCAAGAGCCTATCTTATGAAACTGAAAAACAGTTGCTAGGAAGAGTGTAGATAACAGCCAAGAAAAGAAACTTAAGACTCTCAATTACCAAAACAATGTTCTGGGTTCAAAATCTCTCATGTAATCAAGGAGATACTTTAAAACAAGAATTAATACACTTCAAGGAGCCGAGCAGGATTAACTAAAAGTCTTAATATGCTTGAAAAATGAAAGGAACATTACAAAAAAAAAAAGATAGGTTAAGGACAGACAACTAACAACACTCTACATGAACCAAAATATGGATGAACTCATAATAAAACAAGCCAAAAACTTCAACATATGTTGAAATTAGATCATTTTTATGTTGGAAGAGGGTCAAACTGATTTAAGATGCCATAATGGGAGGAGAGAATAAAACTTTAACAAATTTGTCACTTAATGACTACTGCCGCAAAGACGAAAAATAACAAAGAAGGTCACAGATGAGAGAGCATAGCAATTCAGTCCTATTACTTACTGGGATCAAATAACACCTACCAGATAACTATAAAGCAGAAGCAAATAAGCCACTGTTATATCATAATGTCAAGTAGTTTCAACCTTTTTAATGCAAGAAAGCAGTTAGCTTCCATTATACTGGTATTAAAGCAAAATGAGTCACAAATTTGTCACAATCCGAAGTCACATAACAATATTATCTTACAACAACTAGATCTTGAGATGAAAGAATACAAACAGAAAATGGAATCATACTCTTTCATTTTCAGTAACTTCTAATGTGACATATGATAACACACATTCAATTTTAAAAAAAAATAAACCTTGACCTCTCTATTATGTAGACAAAACTCAAACCATTTGACATTTTAATAGAAAATCAACACACAGAAACGACAGTAACATGTAAACGATCTAACAATGCCTCCCAAATAGATTAAAGCTTCCGAAGAAAAGCAGAACAAAGAAAATAAACTTACAGTTAAGAGTGTAAGTAAACCCGAAATTTAAACGTTCATAAACTCATACAACTAATTGTGACCTAAAGCTTGAATTTTGAAAGGTATCAAACAAGAACAAGAAGTCAACAACATGCCATATAACTTACCAACCAACTACACTAAGTTTCTCTTATATTCATACTCAAAAACGAATTCTTAGAGAACATTTATGAACAAGTCAGACAGACCACAACACAAGTGAGAAAACATTCACACAGATTAAATAAGGCAACGAAGCTGATAACAATTCTGTCCTAAACACGAATAAGTACAAATCAATACTAACATTAACAAGAACTCAAGCTCAGACTATCAGAGAACCAACCGTAATAAGCAAACAACGTCACGTAATCAAAGAAAAGCAAGTTAGTTTGAAAGAAATTATCTTTTTTGAGCAGCAAAGTGGGACGAGATCAACTGGAAAAGAGACTTACTCTTGCTATGAAACAGTCCACTTTGAAATCAAAGAGGCGTGACTTCGAGAACCTTCAAAAATTGAATGAGCCTCTGGAAAACTTTTGACTATTTCTTAAACCGAAATCTAGGGTATTTCTAGGTGAGTAACGACTACCTTCAACAATGGAGGAAAAGAGGATTATATAGGGGAATTCAGGGCAAAAATTGGGGGGGAAATTCGAAGTCAATTTCGAGAATTTGGGCGAAATTCGAATCTCTCACTTTGGGAGGATAAGGGATATCTCACAAATTTAACAATTCCTCAACAGATCTTCAATGGGTTAGGAGACTCAGCTGTTGATTTTGAGACGAAGGACGAGCAACGACGCAAGACGAGGACATGTTGTTGATTATAGACGTTGAGGAAATCAGAGTTTGTTAGGGGTTGTCGGGTGATTGAGGAATTCGTTGGGGTGAACATTGCAATGTTTTTGAGGAATTTGGTCGCGAAGAAGAAAGGTGAGGTGAGGGAGCGTGAGGAAGAAAAGGAAAAAGAGAGGAAATTGGGGGCGCGTGAGGTTCTAGTTGAGAAATATACGTGAGTGTGTGTGTGTTTGTATAAGTTCGCTGGAAAATGAGATTGGGCTGATTTTTTTGAGGATTTTGGGCCAAATTTGATCCAAAGCGGGGTCCCAAAAATGGGTTATGTTCACAAATATCCCTTTCAGGGGATGGTCTTGATAAAATGTCTTAATAAGAGTGACTTTGCAAAAATACTCTCCCTTCCTTTAAGAATATATTTTTGGACAAAATTGCCCCTCAGCTATAAGGTCCCATTATTTTACGCCTGACCTGCCTTTGGGCAAGAATTTCGTTATTTCACATTCGTAAATCTGTCTTATGGGCAAAGATTGACACTACTTTTTTTTCTTTTTTATTCCTTTCATTTTTTTGTTAGTATTTTGTTTCTTTTCTTTTTCTCGTTTATTATTTTCTATTTTTTCTTATGTTTATTTTTTCTTTTTCTTTTTTTTTAATTATGGAACTATAAATAATATTTATTTTATATATTCTATATTTATTTTAAATAAAATGATTT
>JBCEWC010007956.1:0-20661 GCA_038996855.1 Solanum aculeatissimum | reverse complement strand
CATCTACATAGCTTATCATATCAAGCCTTCATAACATATCAAAGTGGTGTAAGCACCCAAAATGCTCAAAGAGCCATTACAAGAGACTACGTGATCCCAAGCCTTAACATATCATATCATAACAAGAGTTTCATCATAACCAACCTTCAATGCATATTCTATGAATGAGGAACAAGTGCATGGGTAATGGAATTCAAACTTTAAATTCACAATTCAAGAGATAATTTAACATAAATCATGAGAAATTCCATAATCAAAGTATAATGCAACTTACCCATGCATAGTTAAACCATTAAGGGACATGCACATTGATCCTTCAAAACTTTTCATGAAATTCATAAAATTCAAACTTCAATCATCATTAATTCACCTAATTTCTGCAGCCCACAACCCAATACAACGAAATACATCAAAATTGGAAGACCCCATAACCTAAATAAACTTAAAATCTTAAATTAAAGAGTAGGGTTCTTGGGTCTTCATGGATGAAAGGGAATCCATGAATCAAACCAACATACCTAGAGATTAACCACAAGAATTGAAAAATTTAGCAAGCAAGATGATCTTCCCCAAATTTCTTCAAGCTTTCAACAATGGAGGTCAAAGGAATTCAAGAAATGTTAGAGAGGATTGAAGAGTGTTTAGATGAGTGAAATAGGATTAGGGTTTCAATTTAGGGATTTAGGAGACTTTAGGGAGGTTAAAAGAGTTATAGGATTTAACCAATTTATGAAATTACCAATAATGAATCGAGCTGATCACTGCAACACAGTGCCACATGGAAGGCACCCAGGGGCCGTCTACAGGGACACATACCGTGTACCTGTCCGTGTGGCCTCACTTGGCCTCGATTTTGACTCGAACTCTTGGGGGACTTTATGGAACACTTCACGGAGGGACTCACGGACCATGTGGCTGCACACAGACCATGTACTAGTCCGTGAAGCCACACTTGTTTTGGAGTCCAGCCTCGAACCCTGGCCAACTCACTGGATCACCTCACGGGACCCCTCATGGGCCGTGAAGGGTTACACGGACCGTGAGGTGGTCCGTGAGACTTAAATTGGGCTATGGCTTGGACCCCAACCCTTGGGAGCTCACTGGAACCACCTAAGGACACCAACATGGACTGTGGACCACCAAACAATCTGTGGTACGGTCCTTAGCCTCTTCTCTAATCCTTTTCGAGCATACTTCCAAATATGGGCAGTCTTAGTGTAAAGGCCATAACTTTCACATTCAAACTCTGAATTGAGTGAAACTAGTTGCGTTGCGAAGATAACCCAAAGAGAGTCAATTTCATATATAATAACCCACACAGTTCTAATGGTACTTAAAGATATGGCTTTTCAAAGGTACTGCTATCTAAGTGGCCTTACAATTCCCACCAAAATGGTTCGTTTTAAATCCGTCAACTTAAATACAACTCATGGCTATCAAAATTCAACCATGATCAGTTTAACACTATCCTTGACAAACCAGTAAGAAGTTAAAAAAATTTTGGGTTGTTAAATCATCTCTCCCTTGGGAACATTCGTCCTCGAATGAGCTAAGACTACGACTTGAGGACATCAATCAAAACAAGAGACATTCTAACCATAACTCAAAAGATCATGCATCATATCAAAAGTCTTTCAAAACTCATGCCAAAATATCATTTAAATCATTTTCGTGCTCATGTATGCATGCAATGTGATGAAGCTCAAGAAACAAAGAATTAGGACAAATAAAGGATAGAACTTAGTAGCTTAGGCTTGAGTAGATTGGAAGAGATAAGGATATCGCTCCATCATGTCCAAATCCGCTTCCCACGTTGCACTCTCCACATCTTGGTTCCTCCAAAGCACCTTGACCAAAGCTACCTCCTTATTGCAAAGCCGCTTAACTTGTCTATCCAAAATTTCAACCGGCACCTCTTCGTAGGTCAAGTTCTCTTCTATTGTAACACCCTACGAAGGTGCAATTCCCTTGGGGTCAGTAACCAACTTCCTCAACATAGACACATGGAAAACCGGATGAATGGAACTCATGTCCAAAGGCAAGTCCAACTTATAAGCCACATTACCAACCCATTCTACAATCTAGTAAGGCCCAACGTACCGGGGACTCAACTTGCCCTTCTTATCAAAATGCATGATACCTTTCATGGGGGAAACTTTCACATATACCCAATCACTAATAAGGAACTCAAGATCCCTCTTCCTAACATCTAAATAAGACTTTTGGCGACTTTGAGCCGTCTTCAACCTTTCCCAAATCAACTTTACCTTTTCAATAGCCTCAATAACCAAATTTGGGCCTAGCAAGGCCGCCTCACCTACTTTGAACCAACCAACTGGAGACCTATATCTCTTACCATACAAAGCTTCAAACGGAGCCATACCAATACTAGCATGGAAAGAATTATTGTAGGCAAGCTCAATGAGTGGTAGGTGGTCATCCTAATTTCCTTTAAACTCCAATACACAAGCCCTTAGCATATCCTCCAAAGTTTGAATTGTCCTTTCGGCTTGCCCATCGGTTTGAGGATGAAATGCGGTGCTCAACTTGACTTTAGTACCAAGTCGCTTTTGAAAGGACCTCCAAAAATAAGAAGTAAATTGAGTACCACGATCTGATATGATAGACTTTGGTATACCATGGAACCTTACCAACTCCCGAACATACACCTTAGCATACTCCTCGACACTATAAGTAGTCCTAACCGCTAAGAAATGAACCGACTTGGTCATCCTATCAACCACCACCCATATAGAGTCAAATTGTCTTCGATTACAAGGTAACCCAACTACAAAGTCCATATTCACATCTTCCCACTTCCAAGTAGGAATTTCAAAATCTTGTGCCAAGCCACCGAGCCTTTGATGTTCCACTTTCACTTGTTGGCAATTAGGACACTCCGACACGAACTTCGCTATATCTTTCTTCATACCATGCAACCAATACAACTCCCTCAAATCTTGGTGCATTTTGGTAGATCTCGAATGAATAGAATATTGTGAATTGTGAGCCTCTTTCATGATGATTTCCCTCAAGCTATCCACATCCGGAACACATAAATGGTTTAGGTACCAAAGCACACCATCTCCCGCTTGGGAGAAAACCTCAATCTTACCATTGACAACAACCTTCTTCAACTCCACCAAGGAAGGATCTAAGTTTTGTTTAGCCTTAATATCAACTACCAAGGAAGACTCGGATCCACCTTGCACAAGGATTCCGCCATTGTTGGATTCGGCTAACCTCACACCTAATCTAGCCAAATGGTGCACATCCTTTGCTATCTTTTTCTTTCCTTCATCCACATGTGTCACACTTCTCATAGAGAGTCTACTAAGAGCATCCTCCACAACATTAGCCTTACTAGGGTGATAAAAAACACTCATATCATAATATTTAAGAAGTTCCAACCATCTCCTTTGCCTCAAATTAAGGTCCTTTTGGGTGAACACATATTGCAAGCTCTTGTGATCGGTGAAGACATCCACACGAACCCTATACAAATAATACCGCTAAATTTTGAAAGTAAACACTACCGCCGCTAACTCAAGATCATGGGTCGAATAATTTTGTTCATGCACCTTCAATTATCGGGAAGCATAGGCTATCACCTTACCATGTTGCATAAGCACACAATCCAAACCAATACGCTATGCATCACAATAAACCACAAACCCGTCTAACCTATTTGGCAAGGTCAAAATCGGAGCCGATGTAAGTCGATCCTTCAAAATTTGGAAACTCTTCTCACATTCATTGGTCCACAGAAACTTGGCCTTCTTTTGAGTCAATTTGGTCAATGGAGACGCTATAGAGGAAAACCCTTCAACAAACCTTCTATAATAACCGGCCAAATGAAGGAAACTTCTAATATCTGAAGGAGTCAATCGTTTAGGCCAATCCCTCACCGCTTCGGTTTTCTTAGGATCAACCTTGATGCCATCACCGGACACCACATAACCAAGGAAGACAACTTTTCCCATCCAAAACTCGCACTTGCTAAATTTGGCATACAATTGCTTTTCTCTCAAAGTTTGGAGAACCAACCTTAAATGACCCATATGCTCTTGTTCACTACGGGAGTAGATCAAAATATCATCAATGAAGACCACCACAAAATTATCAAGGAACGGCTTGAACACCCGATTCATAAGATCCATATCAATGCATATCAAGCCACTATGTGATCAAGCCACTATGTGATAACATATGTAGATGGGCTACTCTTATTGCATTGATATGGAAATGATTATGAGAATGATTTGGAAACTCTTGTTGGCCTTTTGCCTAAGCATGAATATGGTTTTGATCAATGACTTGGTTTTTACTAATGATGCATGAATTTGAAAAGAATATAAGTCTTTCGATTTGAAGTTTGCATGTATATATATGTATTCTCGTGGGATGAGACTTAGTACTGAGGGATTGGAGTCAGGGTGGACTATCTCCAAGGGTCCATACTCCTTTCCGTCGAACCATGTGCCACCATGGGTTTATCTCCCTAGATAGGAATTGACTTGTTATGTATCCCCTTGATGAAGGGTAGACTAGGGATCTACTTGGTAAGTAGTCCAGATCCGGGTATTAGCTCGCTCAGGTCTCCTCCGTTGTCGGTTGAGGTTACATTCCTGCTATAATATGATCTGAAGTTGCATCTCATGCATCATGGCATAGTATATTGTTATATTCTTCTTTGGCTATGTGCATTCTTTTTGTATCACTTGTCTCCTAGTCATTTTGCTTGTCGTACTATATTGCCATATGCATATCATGCTCGCATACTTAGTGCATATTATGTGCTAACCCATATCCTTTGTCTACATGTTCTAACCATGTAGAGACCGGAGACGACTTCTATCTTCCACCGGACGACGTGTGATCATCTTGAAGACTCTTGCTTGTGGTGAGCCCTTTTGTTCAAGGGCAATAGCCACTTTCTATCTACCTAGTATTGTTTCTTCTTTTCTTTACTTATGTATTAAGGGTGAGCCTCAAACTATGTCTAGGCCCCACTTATCGTATGTAGAGGCTTGTTAGACAAACTAAACTCTTGTACGTTGGATTGTATTTATTGGATATTATGACTATTGAGATATTATAATTTATGAGTTTTGGTTATGGAAATTGTATTGATTATGCTTATGACTTGATGCTAGGATTGTGTGTTGATTATGTGCTTATGTGAAAAGTCCCATAACCCCGTTGTGCCCCCATAGCTTGAGTCCTACTTACCTGCCCCTTAGAGATAACGGTTATGTGCTATGTGATTCATGTTCGTCCCATTCCTGGCAACATCCCCATAGCCTGAGTCCAAAGTCCCGTTTCCCCTAGAACACTATGTGTTATGTGTTTACTTTAGAGCTTTCGAACCGATGATGTGTGTGATGATGCTATGATGGCTTGATTGAGGACTTTCGGGTTACCTTTCACCATGTCACAACTAGGCCCTTTATCCGGGTTTCGACAAAGATTGTATCAGAGCCCTAGGTTTGTAATGATCCTCGGAGTCCAACATGCCTCGTCAATTAGAGTCTTGCTCATGGGTGTGATTTGCGCCATGTCTATGAACAAGAGGCTATGACGACGTTTTAAGAATTTGCCTCATTTTATTTCTCCCTTATGTCGTGTCGTAAGTTGTTACGATAGTTCTGTCTAAACCATTGGTATTCTTGTCTCTCTTTCAGAATATGCCTCCCAGAAGAGCTTCCATTCCCCATCAGGCTCTCGAAGTTGAGGAACAAGCACCTCAGGCACCGGTAGAGGAGCAGGTGTCCCATGCTGAATTTAGGAATGTGGTATCCATGTTGGCCCAAGCAGTAGCCAACCAAGCCCGTCTGGTAAATTCCGTGAACATTGATACTCCGGCTTTAAGGGTGAGGGATTTTACCCGTATGAACCCTCTAGAGTTCTTTGGCTCTAAGGTTGATGAAGATGCTCAAGAGTTCATTGATGAACTCACCAAGGTATTGACTATCATGGGTGTGGGTTCGAAGAAGAAGATAGATTTAGCTGCTTACCAACTTAAGGATGTGGCACAAGTGTGGTACAACAATGGTTTGTTGACGGAATGGTGGAGTTAAGGTTGGATGGGAAGAATTCAAGATGACCTTCCTTGATTGGTTCTTTCCCCTTGATCTTAGAGAGGCTAAGATGACCGAGTTCATAAACCTCCGACAAGGTAACATGACAGTGATGGACTATCAATGCATATCAAGCCACTATGTGATCACAAGTCGTAACATATCATATCATAACAAGAGTTTCATCATAACCAAACTTCAATGCATATGCTATGAATGAGGAACAAGTGCATGGGTAATGGAATTCAAGCTTTAAATTCACAATTCAAGAGGTAATTCAACATAAATCATAAGAAATTCCATAATCAAAGCCTAATGCAACTTACCCATGCATAGTTAAACCATCAAGGGACATGCACATTGATCATTCAAAACTTTTCATAAAATTCATAAAATTCAAACTTCAGTTTTATTTTAAAATTCAACTTACCTCATCGTTTCTATTCAACTTTAGTGTCATAAAAGGTTATCAATGGGATTAAATTCCTCTTCAAGAATCTGACTTACTCAGTTTTATTTTTTTTCTTTTTTTTTATGTGTATACATACCACTATATCAACATCTAGGTGTCTTTATATTAGTGTATTTATGAGAAATGCTTAGAGTTATTATTTACATATTTTTATTTCTTTTGTCGCATGTGACCTCATATTTGAGTCCTTTTGGGGACTCGATCCTTGCATATTTGGATGCATCTCGAATTCGGGGAGTCATTAGGCAGATTACAGAAGGTATACAGGGGATATACATGAAGTATACACTAAGTGTGTACACAACTAAAAGGGGATAAATGCCCGATTCTGAGCAGCAGCAGCAACAAAATTTTAAAAAAAAGCGCTAGGCAGGCCCATATCATTTTAGAAATAGGACAGGGGAAGATTGGGCCTGCCAAGCCCAATCTTTGCTTTGGTTTCATTTCTGATTATTATCTTATTTGTTGTTTTTATATGTTTTTTACTCTAGCACTAACATTTCTTTTGTTTTAATTTTAACCTTAATTAAATTCCCCAAACGACAAACCATTTATGTTAATTTTAAAGGTGTTTATTTTATTTATTTATTTTTGAGAATTTCGTTTGCGTCAAGTTGATCAATTATTAATTTCCTTTAAAAAATGATCGTGTTTAAAATCTTTTTCAAGTCTTTCTTTTTAAGTATTTTAATTACTTAGGTTACTTGTATGTCTCCCATTTTTTAAAAAAATAAAAAATAATAATAATGACTAAATATACACTTTCAGGTCCTCTTTAAAATTTTGATAAATACCTCTTTTAAGATTATGAATAAATGAATGTCCGTTTTTTACTTGAGATGTATTACGAGTACTTATCCTTAAAATAGATTTAATTTTTTCTATTCACTTAATTTAATTTTGAAAAAACATATGTTTTCTTAAATGTCTTAATCGAAATTCTTAGAAACTATAATTTCTTTTAAATCTTAAGCTCCTTTTTTAGAGACTTTATTTAAATTGTTTTACATTTAGTTTTAAACCAAGTTTTGACTAGTTAGTCAAATTTTTCTAATCATCGGATAACCGCTTGTTAGCGGCTGTTTCAAGTGCATAAAACCTTCTTGAAATGAAAATTTGAACTCGGACTCATACTTTGGGATTTTAAAAAGAAGTTTTCTTTTTAAATCTCTTTAAAATCATTTTAACGGTTTTCTTGATTTTTCCTTAAAAAAATTAAGTGGCGACTCCATTATTTTTTTAAAATTGATTTTCATAAAGTTTAAGTCAGTTTTTGAAAATCAAAATTTTCCCATTAAATAACCATCTTGCAAATCATTTTTGTGTACATTATGCATGTCATGTCATGAAACTCAAGAGTGAAAGAATTAGGACCACTTAGAGTAGAAAGAACCTAGTACCTTAGGATTGAGTAGATCTGAAGAGATAGGGATATCGCCCCATCATGTCTGACTCTGCTTCCCATGTAGCACTCTCCACATGTTGATTTCTCAAAAGCACTTTAACCGAAGCCACATCCTTGTTTCAAAGCTGCTTCACTTGCCTATCAAAAATTTCAACCAACAACTCTTAATAAGTCAAGTTCTCCTCAACCTCAACACCTTCCAAAAGGCACAACCAAATTAGGATCACCAATCAATTTTCTCAACATGGACACATGGAACACCAGGTGAATAGATGTCATATCCAAAGGCAAATCCAATCTATAAGCCACATCACAAATTTGCTCTACTATCTCATACAAACTAACATACCGGGGACTTAACTTGCACTTCTTACCAAAAATCATTATACCCTTCATGTGTGAAACCTTCACATACACCCAATCACCAACATGAAACTCTAGGTCCTTCTTCCTAGTATCCGAATAAGACTTTTGATGACTTTGATCCGTCCTCAACCTCTTCCAAATCAACTTCATCATTTCCATGACCTCAACCACCGAATCCGGATCTATTAAAGACATCTCACCCAACTCAAACCATCCCACTGGGGATCTACACCTTCTCCCATAGAAATCTTCAAACAGAGTCATACCAATACTAGCATGAAAACTATTGTTGTAGGCAAACTCAATAAGCGGTAGATGGTCATCCTAATTTTCTTTGAATTCTAACACATAAGTCCTCAACATGTCCTCCAAGGTTTAAATTATCCTTTTGGCTTGACCATATGTTTGAGGATGGAAGGCGGTGATCAACTTAACCTTAGTGCCAAGCCCTCTTTAAAATGATCTCCAAAATTGAGAAGTAAATTGAGTACCACATTGATAGACATAGTCACACCATGCAATCTAACCAATTCTTGGATATATAACTTTCCATAATCTTCGGCCTTGAAGGTAGTTTTCACCAGTAGGAAGTGAGCTAATTTGGTCATCCGATCAACAATAACCTAAATAGAATAAAATTGCTTTCAGGTACGAGATAAATCAACTACAAAATCTATATTCACATCTTCCCACTTCCAAGTAGCGATCTCAATATCTTGATCCAAATCACTGGGCCTTTGGTTTTCCACCTTCACTTGTTAACAAATAGGACACTCAGATACAAACTTTGCTATGTCTTTCTTCATACCATGCCACCAATACACTTCCTTTAAATTCTGGTACATCTTAGTGGATCCCGGGTGTATAGAATATTAAGAGTTGTGGGCTTCACTCATGATCACCTCTCTAAAACCATCTACATCTGGAATGCATAACCAATCTTGATATTGAAGCACACCATTCCCCCTTGGGAGAAAATCACTACCTCCTTTTTGGAAACCAACTTTTTCAATTCGACCAAGGTTGGATCTAAATCTTGTTTTACCTTGACATTAACAACCATAAAAGACTCAAAAGGTGAACTTTCTTTACCAACTGTTTCTTCCCTTCATCAATATGAGACACACGACCCATAGATGGCGTACTAAGAGCATCAGCTACAACATTTGCCTTGTTGGGATGATAAATTACACTCATGTCATAGTCCTTAAGTAGATCCAACCACCTTCTTTGTCTCAAGTTAAGATCTCTTTGGGTGAATACATATTTAAAACTATTATGATCGGTGAAAAGATTAACATTTACCCCATACAAGTAATGTCTCCGAATCTTCAAGGCAAATACCAATGCCACCAATTCAAGATCATGAGTCGGGTAATTTTGTTCATACACCTTCAATTTCCTCAACACATAAGCTATCACTTCACCATGTTGCATGAGCACACAACCTAACCCAATCCGAGAAGTATCATAATACACCAAAAACCTATCTAAACCATCTAATAAAGTCAAAACAAGAGCCGATGTGAGCTGATGTGAGTCAATCCTTCAAAGTTTGAAAACCCTTGTCTCACTCATCTGACTATACAAACTTGGCCTTATTTTGAGTTAACTTAGTTAACAGAGATGCAATGGATTAGAATCCTTGAACAAACCTTCGATAATATTCAGCCAACTCAAGAAAACTCTGAATATCAGAAGGATTCAACAGTCTAGGCCAGTTCTTCATGGCCTCAATATTCTTTGGGTCAACCTTAATGCCATCACCGGATACTACCGTGACCAAGGAAAGCTACTACGCCTAACCAGAGCTCATATTTACTGAACTTGGAAATGAATTGTTTCTCCCTCAAAGTCTGAAGAACCAACCTCAAATGATCCATATGCTCCCACTCACTTTGAGCATAAATCAGAATATCATCAATGAAGATAACCACAAAGCTATTAAGGAACGACTTGAACACCTGATTCATAAGATCCATAAAAACAAATGGAGTATTAGTCAAACCAAACAACATTACAACAAATTTGAAATGCCCATATCTAGTTCAGAAGGTGTTTTGAGAATATCACACTCTTTCACCTTCAATTGATGATAGCCAGAACAAAGATCTATCTTTGAGAAATTAGTAGCTCCTTGAAGTTGATCGAACAAGTCACCAATCCTCGATAACGGATATTTATTCTTGATAGTAACTTTATTCAATTGCCAATAGTTGATACAAATCCGAAGTGACCCATCCTTCTTTCTTACAAGTAACAAGGGAGAACCCCAAGGCGATATACTTGGCCTAATGAAACCCTTCTCCAAAAGATCCTTCAACTCCTTTAATTCAGTTGAGGTCCTACGATAAGGAGGAATGGAAATAGGTTGAGTATTAGGAAAGAGATCTATTCCAAAATTCACTTCCCTTTCAGGAGGAATATTGGGCAAATTTTTGAGAAAAACATCCAAAAACTTATTAACCACCAAAATTTACTTAAGAGTAGGTGACTCAGACTCCACATCTCTAACCCTTATATATGATAAATACACTTCTTAGAATTTATTTTCTTAGCTTTGAGATATGAGATAAACCTGAACTTTAACAATAGAGTCACTACCCTCCCATTTAAGAACAGGCTTATTAGCAAACTAAAACGTGATCTTTTGGTTTCTATGATCAATAGAGGCATAAGAAGTATGCATCCAATCTATCCCAAGAATAACATCAAAATCAAATATCTCAATCTCTACAACATCACAAGGAAGGATTTTATGAAAGAATGAAATAGGACAACCACAATAGACCCTTCGGGCAACAATAGACTCACCCACGGGAGTATAAACTGAGTAGGGCCCTCTAAAAATTTCAGGACTCAAACCAAACTTAACAGCCAATAGAGAAGTCACAAAAGATAAATTTGCACCTAGATCAAGCAAATCATAACCATCAAAATCAAAGACTTTTAACATACCAGTCACCACATCCAGAGTCGCCTCCACTTCTTGTCGAGCATGCAAGGTATAAAACCTATTGTGTTTGGGGGGCACTGCCCTAAGGAACTCTTGGTTCAACTTGATCACCCTAAGAAATTTAACCCTAAACCTTCTTGGAAACCTTAGGACAGTCAGAAATCTTGTGGCTCATATCACCACACCCAAAATGAGCACCCACAGCTTTCCAACATGCACCAGAATGATTCTTTCCACATCATTGGTTCAAAACTACATAGATATATATTAAATATATAGTTCTATGAGGTGGGTAAGTATGACTCACACTATGGGAATTTAATATGGATAGGGATTTGCATGGATTCACATAACGCATAGTACATAAAACTAGGGGACGGGTAAGTATGACTCATGCTATGGAAATAGAAAGGACTTGGACTTTCCACATTTCCATACATAATCATATTCATATCATCATAACATCATAAACAACATAGCATCCCAAACATAAGCATAACATACTAGTACGAAAGACTTCATGATGTCCAATAATGTCTCTAGTCTAGAATAGGACAGAGGTTAAAACATGTCCCAGGCTCACCCTCAAAATAAATACATAACATCATAACATAGTAGGTAGATAGTAAGTGGCCCATCCTTGGATGATAGAACTCATCACAAGCAACTTCTTTTCGATCCAACTAGTCGTCGAATGGTGGAAGATGATTATCTCTAGTCCCTACATGGTTAGATCATGTAGGCAAAAGAGTATGTGTTAGTACATTTGAATATAATAAGTATGCGGGTATGCATATGCTTATGAACTCATTAAACCTATATTCAATGTTAGATGAGAAGGGCACATATATAGAAAGAATTATATAACAAAGATGGCATATATCAATATGCCATGAAATCCACGATGTATGCAATGCCAATATACTTCAACATAGAGAGGGTGGGACCTTAACTGACATCTCAAACTCATACGAGCTATTACATGAACTCTCCCGATGAAAGACTCCCATCGGATGAGAGTAGACTAGTTTCCAAAGGTAGTCTAGACCACACTTTACGACTGGATCATTTCGGTGTGATGGCCACCTTTCTTTCGACCTTGTCATTTATGAAATATTTCATATCATATCATAATTATCCCATAAAGAGGCCCTACGTTGGCACATAGTTCAAGACAAAGAAAGAGGACCCTTAGGGATAGCCTTGACACCTCCAATCCTATTTGGTGCTAAGTCATCATTCCACGGAAATACATACATATATATATATGTGCTTTCAAAAGAGATGTAAGAATTTTTAAATCATAACAAATACTTAGGCATAAAAGCCAAATCATACTTTCATGTCATAATTTCTGCATAGGAATAGCTTATCAAAGTTATACATATTGGTGTAAACACCCAAAGTTGCTCAAAGACCATATCGTAGATATTTTTTAATCATAATATTGATATACCCATACTTGTTCAAAATCATAGTCATAATCTCAATTGGGCTTAACCCACATCATATACTTCATAAAAACCAATGCTTATGTATGCAAATGCCATGAATAAATATGGAATAGCATGGACAATTAGAATTCATAAGTTAAAATACATATTAGGAAGAATCCATATGAAATCCATAATTATATCAACAATTAAAGCTTAAATATTATTACCCATGCATACATTTAAGCTTAAAGGGACATGCATAATTGGATCTTCATAATACCAATGCAGTTCATCATAATTGAACTTAAATCACTTTAAAATCATCAAATAAATACAACCCATACTTGAATTTAATCAAATATAAGAAATTTAAAAGACCCATAATCAATTAAAGCTTAAAATTAATAAATTTAAACTGTAGAAAGCTCTTGGATCTTCATGGTCTAAAGGGTACCATGAATCAATCCCACATACCTTAGTTAATTTAGGAGAAACAAGAAGAAATTGATTCAAGAAGAAGACTCTTCCTTAAGCTACAAGCTAAAGATCTAATGGCACACTTGAGAGGAGTTATTAGAAGAGAGAATTTTAATATTCTAAGTGTAATGAATTGAATTGAATGAGAATAGAGGAGTATAGGTCATTTCAGATATTTAGGAGGGCTTAGAAAGTCATAAATGACCTTAGGAAATATCTGAAATTACAAATAAACCATTAATAAAACAAGCTTTAAAAAATTTACCAGGGGAGTCGTAGGAATGTCTCACGGGTCATGTGGCTTCCCGTGAGGCTATCCTCAGAAAAATTTCTTCAGGCCAAGGGAGGTTCCACTAAAGGCCTCACGGTCCGTGTGAAGCTTTTCACGTCGTATAAAGCTTCTGTATGATGATCCATGTTCTAAGATGGTGATTTGAGACTTAGAAAAATTTTCCAGACCAACGCTCTCGCTTACCCCCACACGGGTCGTGGTGTCACACGACCCGTATGGGTACCCGTGAGGCAGCCTTATCCAAAATGGAGGGAACACAACACAGACAGGCTTTACGAAAATAGGCACTACTTCTTGATCCGAAGTCAGAATTAAGTAAAACTAGATATGGTGAAAAGCTAACTCAAAGAGCTTTAATTGTATAGGTCACTGGTCACCCAATTTTTCTTATGTTGAGAGATATGACCATTTAAAATGGACCCTCCTAACGGTTCAAGTGAAAAGTTTGTCCAATGGAATTCCTTTGAACATGGATTGATGAAGGAGACCCATGAAAACCATAAACCACATAAAATAAGCTTGGAATCAATGTACTTCACATCGATAAGGTTTTCCAAAGTATGGGTCCTTACAAATTTTGAGTTGATTATAATGACCTCGATGATTAGGGTTTTAAATGATGACGTGTGGGTTGTTAATGCATGTTTTAAATAAGTATATCTTTCCCATGATCATGCATGACCCTCTTGATCCATGAGTTTTCTAGTGAATGACTAAGCCCACTAAGTATAAGCCAATATTTTCATGGTAAATTGATGATGAATAGGGCATTAACAAAAAGATTTTAAGGCAATATTTTGTAAAACATATAAGCATGTCAATGATGCCCTAAATGATGTTTATGATGGTCCCTAAGGTGAAAGGATAATTCTCACTTGGTGGTTTCTAAATTTTTTAGCTACTCTATGAAATTGCTACTTATGACTATAAGTGCCATTATTTGACTAAGTACATGTTTAAAAGAATTCTATGGGATGACTTAGCACCGAATGAGGCATTGATGTATCATTCGGTAAGGGAACCCTATAACAACCCTTTACCCCATTAACTATGTGTCACCATAGGATCCCTGGTAGGCTAGGCTAGTGGATTCATATAGGCCAATTATGCTATATGATGGTGCATGCTATGAGACGAACTTCCACCCAACAAGTAGTCTCCCTATTCCAACATAGAGGGTTATATTAGATTCCATATAGTAGCTCGCATGGTCTTATATGTCGATTATGGCCCATTCCCATGAAGTATTTTGTTTGATGTCTTCATTCCATATCATGTGTTCTATTCATGTATTACTTTTACTTCATATTGAATATTATTTCTTGTGCATGGTTAAGCTCATATAAATGTTGTCTTTACTGTTTCATGCACTGAAGTCTTTAAATTTATGAATGATAGTATTAAAATTTCATACTTGCATTGCATGTCACATACTTAGTACATTCCAACGTACTAATGCATATTTTGCCTACATGATGTCACCATATAGGGACCGATACTCCTCTTCCTTCTGCCCGTGGATAGTTTTACCATTCAAGACTAGTTTTAGTGGTGAATCCTTAGTTTGGGTTGTTCACCTGTTTATCTTCTTGCTTCGTGTAATTCAAACGGATGTATATTTTTTGCTTTTTAAATTGGAGGCTTTTACTTTCTAACTTATTTTAGTTTCTTTTTTATTTAAGGGAAACTAACCATACACCGGTTCCCGTCGACTCATGTTAGTTGGCATGTTTACAAATGATGATGTATGTTTCTGAGATGCTCCTTTTTTACATAAATGATGTCCCTTTGACTCTATCCCATTGTATTTCCATAATATGTATGAATTTATATGTGTGAATGCATAATAAGCTAAGATAGGTTAGATGTGGTGCCTACAAGTGTCTCATTCACCGTGTTACGAATATGCCCTAGGCTTGGGTCGTGACAAACTTGGTATCATAACATGAGATTTTAACATGTTTCTTGGATGTTCAAACATACTATAAGGACCTAGACTTTGGAAAACCATATCGATGCGAAGTACACTGATTCTGAATTCATTTTAAGTGTCATATGATCATCATGAGTCTCTCTCAGCTAGCCATGCTCAAAGGATTCCATTGGCTAAGCTTTTCATAAGAATTGTTGGAAAGGTTAACTTTAATTGGTCATATATCTTATAACAAAAACAATTGGGTAGTTTGCGACCTATCAAATTAAATCACTTTGAGTTAGCTTTCAAACTCATCAAACTTCACTTAATTCCAAGTTTGGATCAAGAAGCTATGCCCATTTTCATAAAGTCCATCTGTTTAGGGATTGTGTTATGTTTTTGGCTATGGCGGGCTACCAGGAAACCCTGTACAGGGCGTGAAGCCTTATACAGTTAATGTGGGGGTCTCGTTTTATCTCCCATGAGTCTTGGTGAGGTGTTTCATGAAGGGCTTATACTAAGGAATGATTCTAAGTATAAGGTTACTATTCTGAAACTTGCATCACTTGGATGGACACCCAAACAACCCGTATGCCTCTTGACGGATAGTAAGGCCTTAAGAAGGTGCCAACCTTGTCTAGATTTTGACCAAGGTCTGCACCATGGACCACTACACGATCTTTGGTCCACCATATGACCCATAGTGGTCCTTCACACGACCCCTGATAACCTTTTTATGCTCGTTTCATTAATGGTTGATTTATAATTTTTGTTATTTCTTAAGGTCGTTTATGAATTTATAAGCCCTTCTAAACATTTGAATTGACCTATACTCCTATATTCTCATTTAAGTCTATTCATTACACGTAGATTATTCAAATCTTCTCTTCCAAGAACTCCTCTCAAGTGAGCCATTGGAGATTAGCTTGGAGATTAGGAAGGGTCCTCTTCTTCAATAAATTTCTTCTTTATTCTTCTTGGTTATATAAGGTATGTGGTAATGATTCATGGTCCCTTTCAACCATTCCCCAAATTCTTTACTCTTTGAATTTTATGAAATTGAACTTACTTTAAACATGGGTCTTATAAATTATTGTTTATTTGATTCAATAGAGATATGGGATATGTTTAATTGATGTTTTTAAAGTGATTTAATTCCTAATAGGTTGAATTTAATTGATATTATGAATATTTGAATATGCATGTCCCCTTTTAAGGTTAATTTGAGCATGGGTAATCTAAATTGTGATTTAAATTTGAATTTACTTTGTGATTTACTTTAATTTCATATTATATTGTTGATTTAAATATGAATCTCTATTGTCAATGTTATTTCTCTCATCATTCATGGAATATGCATACATGAGCATTGGTTCTCATAAAGATTATAAAGTGGGTTAAACCCAATTATATTTACGCATATATGATTTTGATGAGAATATGGTTATGATAAGAATGTGATCACATAAATGTCTATGATATGGAGCTTTGAGACATTACGGGTGTTTACACCAACATGATTATGAAATACGATTTGGCCTTTAAGCCTAAATATGCATGGTTATGATTTGAAAAGACTTATGTTCCATTTTCTAGCATTTAAAATGTATATGTATTTCTGCGGGATGATGACTTAGGATCGAATGGTATTGGAGGCATTAGGGCTATCACCGAGGGTCCTCTTCCTTTCTTAGAACTATGTGCCAAACATAGATATATGTTATTCCTTTTTTTAGGAATGGTTATTCCCCTCTTTGAGAGATGGTTATTCCCCTTTTTGGGGATGGTTTATTCTCCTCTTTGAGGGATGGGGGCAACCTTTGGCAAGTGGCCTACCCTTTTTCTCCGGTGTTGGGTGAACATCAGGAATTCCATGTAATAGCTCGCATGGTCTTATATGTATATTACGGTCCCATCCCCGATATGTTAAGTATTATGGCATTCATGCATCATGGATTTCATGACATATTGATATTATATTATTTCTTATATACTTCTTTCTATGTATATGTGCCTTATCATCTAACAATGATTTGTAGGATTACATGTTCATGAGCATTTGCATGCCCACATACTTAGTACATTCAAATGTACTAATACATACTTTTTTGCCTACATGATATAACCATGTAGGGATCTGAGACTATCATCTTCCACCTTTTGACGGCTAGCTTGATTGACCAAGAGTTTCTTGTGGTAAGTCCTATCATCAAAGGAAAAGCCACCTGCTATCTACCTACTATGTTATGATGTTATTATCTTTACTTTGAGGGTGAACTCATGACGTTTCTTAGCCCTCAACCTATTCTAGACTAGAGGCATTGTTAGACATCTTGAAGTCTTTCGTATGATTATGCTATGTGTATTTTGAGATGCTATGATCATGTACTATGTATGCATGATATGACTATATGATATGAGATGATGTGGAGAATCCTAAGCCCCTATGATATCCCCATAGCTTGAGTCATCTTTACCCGTCCCTTAGTTTTATGTGTTATATGCTCTATGACTCCATGCTAATCCCTATCACTATATCATCCCCATAGCTTGAGTCATACTTACCAGCCCCCACAAAACTATGTGTTTAATGTATATCTATGTGCTTTTGAATTGATGATGTGTGAATTTATGCTACGAGGCTTGTTTGGAGATTCTTGGGTTCCCATTTGTCGTCACTCCTAGGCCCTAGCCTCGGGTCGTGACAAACATGGTATCAGAGTATTAGGTTTATAAATGATCCTCAGATTCCAACGTGTCACATTGAGTAGATTCCTATTCATGGGTGTGAAGTGCACCATACCTATGAGTAGAAGGCTATGGTAACATTTTAGGAATTATCTCACTTCTTTATTTTTTATGTTGTTTTATGGACCGTGTATTTAGACTTCTTGACTCTAATAATGTCATTGGTACTATTTCAGAAGATGTCTCTATGAAGAGCTCCTTTACCTAAGCAAGCCCTAGTTAATGAGGACCTAATTCCTCAAGATCGTATGGGGGAGCCGGTTACTCCTAAGGAGCTTCGTTCTACCCTTGCTATGCTAGCTCAAGACATGGCCAATCAGGTGAGGCAAGTCAATCCTCCTTCTCATGTCTAGAATTCGGCTGCTAAAGTAAGAGATTTTACTCGAATAAATCCTCCAGAGTTCTATGGTTCAAAAGCTAATAAGGATACACAAGAATTTATTGATGAACTCTCTAAAGTGTTGACTGTTATGAGGGTGAATTTAGAGGAGAAAGCTAAACTAGCTGCTCATTAGTTGAATGATATAGCTCAAGTAAGGTATACCCAATGGTTGACTGAGAAGGTTGTTGATGATAGGGTTGGTTGGGAAGAGTTTAAGTTTGCTTTTCTAGACTATTTCTTCTCTCTTGAACTTAGGGAGGCCAAGATGACAGACTTTATCAATCTTAGGCAAGGTGACATGACTATGAGGGATTATTCCCTCAAGTTCACAAAGCTCTAATTATATGTTACTATGCTAGTGGTTGACCCTATGTAAGAATGCACAAGTTTATTTCTAGGATAATTGATTTGGTTGTGAAAGAGTGTTATACGACTATACTTATTCGGGATATGGACTTCTCCATGATCATGGCTTATGTTGAACTAATTGAAGAGAAGAATCTTAAGTAAAGGAAAGTGAATGATGCTAAGAGGGTCTGTTATGATGGTGGGTTCTCCAACTCTAAGGGTGGTGGATATAGTCTTTGCCAACAACTCTAAGGTTCTTATGTAAAGATTACCAATTCTAGGGTACCTTCTCTTAATGCAAGGGTGGGAGGTGGTCCAGTGAATCCTTGGTGTGACAAGTGTGGGAGAAATCATTCAGATATGCGCTGGAAGGCTTCAGGTGTTGTCTTTGGGTGTGGTGATTTGGCTCACAAAGTCTTTGATTGTCCTAAGAACCCAAGAAGAGGTCAAGTGGCTCAGGATGATCAATTCTAACCAAGAGTTCCTCAGGGCGATGCCCCCCAAAATAACAGGTTCTATGCCTTGCATGCTCGGCAAGAAGGGGAGGATACTCCAGATGTGGTGACTGGTATGTTAAAATTCTTTAATTTTAATGCTTATGCTTTGCTAGATTTGGGTGCAAATTTATCTTATGTGACTCCTATGTTGGTTATTAAGGTTTTTTTAATCCCAAAACTTTGAGGGAGCCCTACTCAATTTATACTCCTGTGGGTGAATCTATTATTGCTTGAAGGGTCTATTGGGGTTGTCCTATTTCAGTCTTACATAAAGTCCTTCCTTGTGATCTAGTAGAGCTTGAGATATTTAATTTTGATATTATTCTAGGTAGGGATTGGTTGCATGCTTCATATGTCTTTATTGATTGTAGAACCCGAAAATTTAAGTTTTAATTTTCAAATGAGCTTGTTCTTGAATGCGAGGGTAGTGACTTTGTTGTTAAAGGTCAGCTCATTTCATATCTCAAGGTGTAACAACCCGAAAATTTTCAAAATCTACCTATGGTTGGCATTATATGATGTACTACAATCCATGTTTGTGTTTTGGTAGCCACGGGTTGAGTTTAAGGGGCCAAATACAAATTGGGCTAGTAAGTGGCCTAGAGGGACAGTTTCGGCAGCATACTTAAAACAGTCATAACTTTTGATGTGGGCTGAAACATGTGAGCTATAACATATAAAATTTAATCTCTTTGTGTTAGCTTTGCAACACAAGTGGTTTCACTCAATTCGGAGTTCGGATGAGGGAGATATTGACCAAACATGGAGACTATCTAAACTTCGGAAACCATTGGAGATAGGCTCAGAAAAGTGGCCAAGGACATTGACACGGACCGTGAAACATTTCACGGTCCGTCTAGTGCCTTGTGTGATTTTCCAGGGAGCTTGGGGTGGCCTGGAACATCCCCTAAGCCAAGTGTAAGTCAACGGAACCTTGGACGGTCCGTTTGACACTTAACAAGCCGTCCACTATCCCGTGAAGTTGGACAGTGGCTAGGACAAGGCTTGGCTGATGATTTTGGGTTAAGTGAGATAAGAAGTCTCACCTTTAACGGACCGTTTATTGGTTCGTGAAGTGTAACAGAAAGTCCTCCGAAAGTTCGAGCTGAAGAAATGACTAGGGGGGTTGGACGGTCAGTTGAACGGACCGTGTGACTGGTTGACGGCACTATAGCTACCATTTGGGTACTGTGTGTAGTGAAAAGTTCCTTTTTATTAATGGTATTTTCGTGATTTAATATTTCCCTAAGCCCCCTTTTGGTCCCCTAAGGTCTCCTAAACCCCTAA
>JBCEWC010007955.1:0-20663 GCA_038996855.1 Solanum aculeatissimum | reverse complement strand
AAATATATAAAAACAATGATTAATCAAGGTTATGAATATTATTAAAAAATATGTTAATATACATAAATGTAAAAATGGTATATAAAAGAGAGTTCAATGATGGTATTTTTGTTATTTCCCTACTTTATCCCAGGATAAGTTATCCTGGGATTATTATTCCATCTCTTGGTTATTCCAGTCTACGCAACCAAACAAAGAATTAATGACCACTAAAAAACTATCCTGGGATTAATATCTCTTATCCATCACACCAAACGATCCCTAGATGTATAAAACAGGAAGATGTGCTGAAAGCCTAAACATTTCAGCAGCAGAAAAGGGCAAAATGGCCCAATTGAAGCAGCCATAATTCCTTATGAGCTAGGGAAGCCCAATTGTTAGAATTAGGACAGGTTGATGGTGTTGAGCCTGTCAAGCCCAATTTCTCTTTTTAACTTGGCTTTTATCTATTTCTTATTATTGTATTTATTTGTTTGGGTTGTATTAACTCTAACACTAACAATAACTTAGTAGTTTGTTTTATTTCTTTTGTTTAATCTAATTAATTTCCCCTAAAGTTAACCATTTGTGTTGATTGTATTTCGTGAATTTTATGTTAGTTCTTTTAATCAAATGTTCAATCTTGGCTAGATTTTAAAAGTCCTTAGATTTAAATTTTTCTAACTTATGTTTTTTTTCCAAGTTTCTTTATTAAATTGATTTTCCGAAAGTTAGTCAGCTTTTGTCTAAACGTTGGTCAACTGCACTCAAGCGGTTATTTTTGAGTGATTAATTTCTTCTCAAAGATAGAAATTGAACTCTTACTCTTTTTCTCTAATTTTAGGATTTTTTCTGTTGAAATTCTAAAATTAAATTTTTAAAGTTTTCTTAATTTTCCTTTAAAAATTAAGTGGAGACTCTGTAATTTTGAAAATTCAGTTTTTACTTAAATCTAATTAAGTAATAAATTGAATTTTTCAAAACAAAGTCATTTTCTTAAATTAACTACAATAATTACTAATTTGTTAAATTATTTTTCGTAACTCAAAATAATATATCAATTAATAAGAATAATTGCTTATTCATTATTTTTTTAAAAATTTAAAATTATATATCAATTAATATAAAAATTGTGATAAATATTCATATTAATCATTTTTTAAGAGTTATGTAAAATTTAAAGTGGATCGAAAGACATAAATAGAGTTAAATAAAAACTACACAAATACACGATATTTATAAACTTAATTACTATTAGTCCCTACTATTTTAAAAAATTACTAAAATTCTCATATTTTGTTATTTCGTTGATACATGATACGCATTTATAAACTATCAGTTAGTTTCACTGATACCTAAAAAAATGAAACAACTAATTAATTATTGATACGTTTTTTAATGTTTTCAGTATATTAAAACTGATATAATCTAATTTTTAATAATTGATACACACAGATCATCAATAATCCTAAAATTTTGCGTTGTATCAATGCATATTTTTATGTATCGATGTTTCCCCAAAAATCAAGGATTTTTAGTAATTTTAGAAAGAGTCGATATATATTGAAATTAAGCTTATAAAGTATGGAATTTCTATAATTTGCCCTAAAGTTAATACCAATAATAAATGGGCCCATAAAATAAACAGAAGAAACACAAAAAATAAATAAATTAAATGATAAAAATAGTCCTCGTTTAATCTTAATTACAGGAAATGCACACATGCAAAGTTGTTTCCCTTGTATATATTTTGTTCATGTCTTACTCATGACATTGGTTACTTATTTATTAAATTATTTTTCAAATCTTAAAATTATATATAAATCAATATGAAAATTATGATAAAAATATTTATATTAATTATTAATTTAAAAAATATTTAAAGTAGTTAAAATAAATAAATAAAACAAATACTTAAATGAGGTCCACAAAATAAATAAAAAATACAAAAAGAAAATAAATTACAAAATTCACACAATATTTTTATGGAACCAATATAAGAAAAGAGAATGAGTAGACAACAGATATATTGACGAACCCTGCTTATTCGCATGTATAACTAGATGAATAACGCCCGTGCTCGAACCCTGCTTATTCGCATGTATAACTAGATGAACAATACCTGTACTGGCACGGGCCTAACAATTTAAATGGATTATTTGATTTTACAATTTTTTTGTGGGTCTACTATTTATTTTTATCTCAATATATGTGTATTAAATTTTAATATAATTTTTAGATATTTTAAATTGTTAATTATTGTGATTTATAATATTTTTAATATAATTTTTAAACAATGTATGTTACTTTTCTTGTCTCAATTTATGTGATGCTAATAAAATTTTAAAAATTTTAATTATTGTGATTTATTTTTAATTTTCTAACATTTCTATTGTTACATTTTCAGGAATTGGTTCTTGAGCTTGTTCCTCCATAAAATTCATGTCGTCTTCACTTGATTCCGATAAAATATTATCTATATCGGCTTCAAATTGAGATGGTAAAGTTGGACGCCCTCAATTCCTCCACTCTGCATTGATCCAGTCTTTGAATAAAATTGAAATTTCCAAACTATCAACTGCTAGTGAATGTCTATGGTCTCCTAGTTGAAATCTTGTCGCACTAAAAACGTCTTTCGAAGTCACCGAAGATGCTTGAATAGCTAGCACATCACGAATCACCCGCTGAAGTTTTGAAAAAGCTTTACTGCGATTCTTCCCTATTTCAAAAGTTGTGGCTTCCCCTCTGCATCCTTTATGCTTTCTGTACCTTGGTTAATATATTTATCAAAATTATTTTTTTCGTTGGAAGTAAGTTCGACATAATTTTCTAACATGTCATCAATATTGTCCTCGTATCTACACCTTGGTTCGGGTTCTTGATATTGTACTTTCTTCTATATTAGAATTATATAAATCATATAATTTTTTAGCTTCTGTTTTAATTCTACCTTTAACTACTGTCAAATTATATGATTGGTTATTTTCATCGTTTTCAATATCTAAATTTGAATATATGTTATCTACCATTCGAGATGCACCTATTTCTTTGTATGTTGGGTTAAATAAACAAACAGTTAAATAAACTTGAGGAATTGAAAAAAAATATTTTTAAAATTTGCCAATCATTTTTTTAACCGGCTCTTTAAATTTTGAATTATCTTTAAACAAAGAAAATTTATTAGAAATAGCACAAATATTTGGTAAAACAATACAAATAGTTGGATAATAAAGACCAGAAAATTATTTTGTAGCTAAATAAAAATCTTTTAAAAATTCAATTAGCTCTCTAATATCCGCCCAATTATTTTCATCAAGTCGATAATCTATATCAGCATTATGGATATTTCAAACCATTGTAAAAGGTCTTCTATATTCATAAGTTACTTTAAGCATTTCATATAAAGAATTCCACCTAGTAGCAATAGTTTTTGAAATTTTTCTAACATCAAGATTGCATTCAATACATCAATTTTCAAATTTCTTACGTCTAGATTTTACTTGACATTTAAAAATAAAATGACATGCAATTTCAATTGTATTACAAACATTTTCAAATAATGATACACCATCTCAAATAATTAAATTATAAATATGTGCAACACATTTAATATGAAAATCATCATCATAAATAGGACTAAAAATCGATTTTAAATAATCAACAATACATTTGTTGTTAGAAACATTATCTAAAGTTACACTAATTATTTTAGTAGACAATCCATAAAATTCTAAAATATCAAGAATTGTTTGTGCTATAGAAGAACCGATTTTATGCATTTCACAACTTTTATAACCTAAAATTCTTTTTTGCATACTCCATTTTTCATCAATCCAATGTCCGATAATTATAAAATAATCATTACAGATTATACTACGATCTATATCGAAAGTAATTGCTAATCTACAAGTGTTATATGTAAAAAAAGAACGAAGATACTGTACATGTCGACCTTGATAATCAAAAACTATTTTTTTAATTGTATTTCTTGAAAAAACATTAAACGAAGGATTATAAACAATTTGAATATAATGAATAAAATTTGGATTTTTCGCAAAACTAAATGACAAACCAGTAACAACAATCATTTTAACAAGTTCTTCTAGGTCCCATTGTCTATTATAAGGGCGATGTGTACTGGGACCGAAAACATTAGAAGGGTTTAACTGT
Organism: Solanum aculeatissimum; assembly: GCA_038996855.1. Classification (NCBI taxonomy): domain Eukaryota; kingdom Viridiplantae; phylum Streptophyta; class Magnoliopsida; order Solanales; family Solanaceae; genus Solanum; species Solanum aculeatissimum. Next base: position 16,514 of record JBCEWC010007955.1, on the reverse strand, counting down.
GACTGGACCATGTTTGAACCTCCTACTCCTATGGATGGTTAGGGAAGGGGAGTTCCATTTTTTTTGCATCCGCTATAGCTTGAACTTGTAAAAATTCTAATTTACAACAATGCATCAAATGATGTTTCAAATGACTCGTCCCACCCCCTTTCTCGAAGTTTTATGGTTTAAACTATGTTTGCATTTATTACAAATTGTTTTAGTTTTATCTTCATTTTGTCTCAAAAATTGTCAAACAACAATTTTTTTTATACGTTCCGTCTTGGGCCTACTAGATACCGATGGATGTACAGGGGGAGCAGGAGCGGCGAAAGTAGTAGCAGCATATGGTGGTTGAGTTTCATCATCATTAAATAAATCATCATCTTCATTAATTTTGTTATCATCTTCATCTAAGTCCTCATTAAAATTACCAAATCTATGTTCAAGAAATTCATTATCTAACTCGGTATTAGAATCAATAATAAAACAAGTATCGTCGATAAGTGTAAAATCTTCCGTATTAATTTTATGTGACGATTGTCTTGTTTTAGATTTTGAAGAACTACCACTTTTACTGGTTAAAGCTTTAGCAATTCCACCCAAAAAAGTGTTTTTTTCTTTTCCTTTTCTACCAGAATCCATGTTAAACTAAAATGATACAAGTAATAAAATTAAAGATTATATGAAATTATGAATACACAAAAAATAAATAATTCAAGTATTCAACTAATAAAGAATAAAAACTAATAAGATAAAATTTGTAAGTTGGAACGAATGTACCGAACGTCTGCGTAAAAGTAGACGTAGAAGCCGAAGTTGATGAAACTTGAAGCTTAAATATTTGGAGATTGATCCACCAAAATTTGCTCCAAATTCCAAAATACCCCACCAAAATTAGCAAACTAATTAACTAAATAATAGTAAGATTTTACTAATTAATAATATTGAGAGTAAATACTAAATAATAAATATATTTTAATTAATTTGATAGTAAAAAAAATTGAGTAAGAAATTAAGAGAATTGAGGAAATTTAAATGAAAAAAATAAAAAAGGATGGGGGTATTTATAGATGAAAATTGGGAGGTAATTTTGAAAAAAAATTATATATTGTACAATTAAAAAAAATCAAAAAGAGTCGTTTAAAACGACTATTTTTTATTGAAAAAGCCATTGAGGGCGGGCCCACCCCAATGGTCCAATCTGATTTTAATTTTTTTTAATTTATCGATAATTACCAAATTGATATTGGACCGAAATTAATATTACGAAATTGATAATTACCGATACAAAAATGTGCTCCCTTCTTATTACCCCTAAATTGATATATACCGATACGGACCGATACCAAAATCGATACTTTGTGTCTACTACTGACTCTTCTAGGTATAACTAGTAAAGTCTGCTCGGGTGATGTCCGGGCCCACTAAATATGTTTGATTATTTTTATACTTTTATTTGTATAACTAAATTTGAATTTAAAATATGATATTTCATTCATTTTAATTTGTTTACCCTTGGTATGGGGTGGGAGTGGGTGGAGGGTGGAGGCAACTCAAGCAGGCAGGACGATGAAGAGTTGCCTGCTTTGGAAGACTGTGGTTGGTCAGGAGCAGGCAGCTCAAGCACGAAGGACGACGAAGAGTTGCCTGCTTTGAAAGGTTGAGGTTGGTCAGGCTCATACTTATTGATTATTTTTACATTCTTATTCGTATAACTAAATTTGAATTTAAAATATGATATCTCATTTTACACGACATAAAATAATTAATTGGGGCGAGATAATAAAATCACAGTTGAAACAGTTGGTAAAATGTCTCATTAGGGGTAATATTGTAAAATTAAAGTCGAAACAGTTAAAGAAATATAATTAAGCAGTCAAAGCAGGCAGGACTACGGAGAGTTGCCTGCTTTGGAAGGTTGTGGTTGGTCAGGAGCAGGAGCAGGCTGGACGACGAAGAGTTGCCTGCTTTGGAAGACTGTGGTTGGTCAGGAGCAGGAGCAGGCAATTCAAGCAAAAAGGATGACGAAGAGTTGTCTGCTTTGGAAGGTTGTGGTTGGTCAGACTCACACTTTTTGATTATTTTTACGTTCTTATTTGTATAAGTAAATTTGAATTTAAAATATGGTATCTAAATTTACATGACTTAAAATAAATAATCAGGGCGCGATAGTAAAATCACAATCGAAATAGTTGCAAAAATGAGATAGTAAAATCATAGTTGAAACAGTTAAAAAAAAGTCTCATCAGGGAAAATATTGTAAACTTATAGTCGAATCAGTTGAAAAATATAATTAAGCAGCTGAAGCAAGCAGCTCAAGCAGGCAAGACGACGGAGAGTTACCTGCTTTGGAAGGCTGCGGCAGAAGCTGGAACGACAACGAACAGTAGGACTCACACTTATATATATAGAAGATGACATCTCATTTTACATAACTTAAAATAATTTATCGGAGAGAGATAGTAAAATCATAATCGAAACAGTTGCAAAAATGAGATAGTAAAATCACAGTTGAAACAATTGAAAAAATATCTCATCAGGGGTAATATTGTAAAATTATAGTAGAATCAGTTAAAGAAATATAATTAAACAGACAGGACGATGAAGAGCTGCCTGCTTTGGAAAGATGTGATTGGTCAGGAGTGGAAGCAGGCAACTCAAGCAGACAAGACAACCAAAAGTAGGGCTCACACTTATTTATATAGTAGAAGATATCTCATTTTACATGACTTAAAATAATTGATCGGGGCGAGATATAAAATCACAATTAAAACAGTTGCAAAAATGAGATAGTAAAATCATAGTTGAAACAGTTAGAAAAATGTCTCATCAGGTTTAATATTGTAAAATTATAGTAGAATCAGTTAAAGAAATATAATTAAGCAGCTGAAGCAGGCAGCTCAAGCAGGCAGGACGATGAAGAGCTGCTTGATTTGGAAGGTTGTGACTGGTCAGGAGCGGAAGCAGTCAGGACAACCAAAAGTAGGACTCACATATTTTTAAAATTTGAATTTAAAATATGATATCTCATTTTACATGAGTTAAAATAATTGAACGGGGAGATATAGTAAAATCATAATCAAAACAGTTGCAATAATGAGATAGTAAAATCACAGTTGAAAAAATGTCTCATCAGGGATAATTAGTTAAAGAAATATAATTAAGTAGCTGAAGCAGGCAACTCAAGCAAAAATCTCAAGCAGGAAGGATGATGAAGAGTTGCTTGCTCTGGAAGATTGTGATTGGTTAGGAGGGGAAGCAGGCAGGACAACCGAAAGTAAGTTGCAATAATGAGATAGTAAAATCAAAATTGGAACAATTGGAAAAATGTCTCATCAGGGGTAATATTGTAAAATTATAATAGAATCAGTTAAAGAAATATAATTAAGCAGCTGAAGCAGGAAGCTCAAGCAGGTAAGACGATAAAGAGCTGCTTGCTTTGGAAGATTGTGATTGGTCAGGAGCGGAAGCCGACAAGACAACCAAAAGTAGGACTCACATATTTTTAAAATTTGAATTTAAAATATGATATCTCATTTTACATGAGTTAAAATAATTGAGCGGGGGGAGATAGAAAATCACAATCAAAACATTTGCTATAATGAGATAGTAAAATCACAGTTGAAATAGTTGAAAAAATATCTCATCAGGGATAATCAGTTAAAGAAATATAATTAAGTAGCTGAAGTAGGCAGCTCAAGCAAAAAAACTCAAGCAGGAAGGATGATGAAGAGTTGCTTGCTCTGGAAGATTGTGATTGGTTAGGAGGGGAAGCAGACAACTCAAGCAGGCAGGAGAACCGAAAGTAAGATGCAATAATGAGATAGTAAAATCACAATTAAAACAGTTGGAAAAATATCTCATCAGGGGTAATATTGTAACATTATAATATAATCAGTTAAAGAAATATAATTAAGCAGTTGAAGCAGGAAGCTCAAGCAGGCAGGACGATAAAGAGCTGCTTGCTTTAGAAGATTGTGATCGGTCAGGAGCGGAAGCCGAAAAGACAACCAAAAGTAGGACTCACATATTTTTAAAATTTGAATTTAAAATATGATATCTCATTTTACATGAGTTAAAATAATTGAGCGGGGGGAGATAGTAAAATCACAATCAAAACAGTTGCAATAATGAGATAGTAAAATTATAGTTGAAACAGTTGAAAAAATATCTCATCAGGGGTAATATTGTAAAATTATAGTATAATCAGTTAAAGAAATATAATTAAGTAGTTGAAGCAGGCAGCTCAAGAAGGAAGGATGATGAAAAGTTGCATGCTCTGGAAGATTGTGATTGGTCAGGAGGGGAAGCAGACAACTCAAGCAGGCAGGACAACCGAAAGTAAGAGCGACACTTAGGGGTAATATTGTAAAATTATAGTAGAATCAGTAAAAGAAATATAATTAAGCAGCTCAAACAGACAGTTCAAGCAGGCAGGACGATGAAGAGCTGCTTGTTGTGGAAGATTGTGATTGGTCAGGAGCGAAAGCAGACAGAACAACCAAAAGTAGAACTCACATATTTTTAAAATTTGAATTTAAAATATGATATTACATTTTACATGAGTTAAAATAATTGAGCGGGGAGAGAGAGTAAAATCATAATCAAAACAGCTGCAATAATGAGATAGTAAAATCACAGTTGAAGCAGTTGGAAAAATGTCTTATCAGGGGTAATATTGTAAAATTATAGTAGAATCAGTTAAAGAAATATAATTAAGTAGTTGAAGCAGGCAACTCAAGCAAAAAACTCAAGCAGGAAGGATGATGAAGAGTTGCCTGCTCTGGAAGATTGTGATTGGTCAGGAGGGGAAGCAGGTAGCTCAAGCAGGTAGGACAACCGAAAGTAAGTTGCAATAATGAGATAGTAAAATCACAATTGAAACAGCTGAAAAATGTCTCATCAGAGATAATATTGTAAAATTATAGTAGAATCAGTTAAAGAAATATAATTAAGCAGCTGAAGCAGGCAACTCAAGCAGACAACCCAAACAGGCAGAACGATGAAGAGATGCTTGCTTTGAGGATTGTGATTGTTCAGGAGCGGAAGCAGACAGGACAACCAAAAGTACGACTCACCTATTTTTAAAATTTGAATTTAAAATATGATATCTCATTTTACATGAGTTAAAATAATTGAGCGGGGAGAGATAGTAAAATCACAATCAAAACAATTGCAATAATGACATAGTAAAATCACAGTTAAAACAGTTGGAAAAATGTTTCATCATGGGTAATATTGTAAAATTATAGTAGAATCAATTAAATAAATATAATTTAGTAGCTGAAGCAGACAACTCAAGCAGGAAAAATGATGAAAAGTTGCCTGTTCTGAAAAGTTGTGATTGGTCAAGAGGGGAAGTAGGCAGCTCAAGCAGGCAGGACAACCAAAAGTAAGTTTTAATTATGAAATAGTAAAATCACAATTGAAACAGTTGAAAAAATGTCTCATCAGGGTTAATATTATAAAATTATAGTAGAATCAGTTCAAGAAATATAATTAAGCAGCTGAAGCAGGCAGCTCAAGCAGACAACTCAAATAGGCCGGACGATGAAGAGTTGCTTGGTTTGGAAGATTGTGATTGGTCAGGAGCGGCAGCAGACAGGACAACCAAAAGTAGGACTCACATATTTTTTAAATTTGAATTTAAAATATGATATCTCATTTTACATGACTTAAAATAATTGAGCGGGGAGAGATAGTAAAATCAAAATCAAAACATTTGCAATAACGAGATAGTAATCACAGTTGAAAAAGTATCTCATCAGGGATAATCAGTTAAAGAAATATAATTAAGTAGCTAAAGCAGGCAGCTCAAGCAGACAACTCAAGCAGGAAATATGATGAAAAGTTGCTTTCTCGGGAAGATTGTGATTGGTTAGGAGGGGAAACAGACAACTCAAGCAGGCAGGACAACCGAAAGTAAGTTACAATAATGAGATAGTAAAATCACAATTGAAACAGTTGGAAAAATGTCTCATCAGGGGTAATATTCTAAAATTATAATAGAATCAGTTAAAGAAATATAATTAAGCAGCTGAAGCAGGAAGCTCAAGTAGACAGCTCAATCAGGCAGGACGATAAAAAACTGCTTACTTTGGAAGATTATGATTGGTCAGGAGCGGAAGCCGACAGGACAACCAAAAGTAGGACTCACATATTTTTAAAATTTGAATTTAAAATATGATATCTCATTTTATATGAGTTAAAATAATTGAGCGGGGGGAGATAGTAAAATCATAATCAAAACAGTTGCAATAATGAGATAGTAAAATCACAGTTGAAACAGTTGGAAAAATATTTCATCAGGGGTAATATTGTAAAATTATAGTAGAATCAGTTAAAGAAATATAATTAAGTAGTTGAAGCAGGCAGCTCAAGCAAGAAGGGTGATGAAGAGTTGCATGCTCTAGAAGATTGTGATTGGTCAGGAGGGGAAACAGGCAACTCAAGTAGGCAGGACAACCGAGAGTAAGAGCGACACTTAGTGGTAATATTATAAAATTATAGTAGAATCAGTTAAAGAAATATAATTGAGCAGCTCAAAAAGACAGCTCAAACAGGCAGGACGATGAAGAGCTACTTACTGTGAAAGATTGTGATTGGTCAGGAGCGGAAGCAGACAGGACAACCAAAGTAGCACTCACATATTTTTAAAATTTGAATTTAAAGTATGATATCTCATTTTACATGAGTTAAAATAATTTAGCAGGGAGAGATAGTAAAATCACAATCAAAACAGTTGCAATAATGAGATAGTAAAATCACAGTTGAAACAGTTGGGAAAATGTCTCATCAGGGGTAATATTGTAAAATTATAGTAGAATTAGTTAAAGATATATAATTAAGTAGCTGAAGCAGGAAGCTCAAGCAGACAACTCATGCAGGAAGGATGATGAAGAGTTGCCTGCTCTGGAAGATTGTGATTGGTCAGGAGGGGAAGAAGGCAGCTCAAGCAAGTAAGACAACTGAAAGTAAGTTGCAATAATGAGATAGTAAAATCACAATTGAAACAGTTGGAAAAATGTCTCATCAGAGGTAATATTGTAAAATTATAGTAGAAACAGTTAAAGAAATATAATTAAGCAACTGATGCAGGTAGCTCAAGTAGACAACTCAAACAGGCAGGACGATGAATAGCTGCTTGCTTTGGAAGATTGTGATTGTTCAGGAGCGGAAGCAGACAGGACAACCAAAACTACGACTCACATATTTTTAAAATTTTAATTTAAAATATGATATCTCATTTTACATGAGTTAAAATAATTGAGCGGGGAGAGATAGTAAAATCACAATCAAAACAGTTGCAATAATGACATAGTAAAATCACAGTTGAAATAGTTGGAAAAAATGTCTCATCAGGGGTAATATTGTAAAATTATAGTAGAATCAGTTAAAGAAATATAATTAAGTAGCTGAAGCAGGTTAGCTCAAGCAGACAACTCAAGCAGGAAGGATGATGAAGAGCTGCCTACTCTGGAAGATTGTGATTGGTCAAGAGGGGAAGCAGGCAGCTCAAGCAGAGATAGTAAAATCACAATCAAAACAGTTGCAATAATGAGATAGTAAAATCACAGTTGAAACAGTTGGGAAATGTTTCATCATGGGTAATATTGTAAAAATTTAGTAGAATCAATTAAATAAATATAATTTAGTAGCTGATGCAGGCAGCTCAAGCAGGAAGAAGGATGAAGAGTTGTCTGCTCTGGAAGGTTGTGATCGGTCAGGAGGGGAAACAGGCAGCTCAAGCAGGCAGGACAACCGAAAGTAAGTTTCAATAATGAGATAGTAAAATCACAATTTAAACAGTTAAAAAAATGTCTCATCAGGGGTAATATTATAAAATTATAGTAGAATCAGTTAAAGAAATATAATTAAGCAGCTGAAGCAGGCAGCTCAAGCAGACAACTCAAATAGGCTAAACGATGAAGAGTTACTTGCTTTTGAAGATTGTGTTTGGTCAGGAATGGAAGCAGACAGGACAACCAAAAGTAGGACTCACATATTTTTTAAATTTGAATTTAAAATATGATATATCATTTTACATTACTTAAAATAATTGAGTGGAGAGAGATGGTAAAATCACAATTAAAACAGTTGCAATAATGAGATAGTAAAATCATAGTTGAAACATTTGGAAAAATATCTCATTAGAGGTAATATTGTAAAATTATAGTAGAATCAGTTAAAAAATATAATTAAGTAGCTGAAACAGATAGCTCAAGCAGGAAGGATGATGAAGAGTTGCCTACTCTGGAAGATTGTGATTGGTCAGAGGGGAAGCAGACAGCTCAAGCATGCAAGACAACCGAACGTAAGAGTGACACTTAGATAGTAAAATCACAATCAAAACATATGCAATAATGAGATAGTAAAATCACAGTTGAAATAGTTGGAAAAATGTCTCATCAGGGGTAATATTGTAAATTATAGTAGAATCAATTAAAAAAATATAATTAAGTAGTTGAAGCAGACAGTTCAAGCAGACAGGATGATGAAGAGCTGTTTGCTCTGGAATATTGTGATTGGTTAGAAGGGGAAGCAGACAACTCAAGCAGGCAGGACAACCAAAAGTAAGAGTGACACTTATTTATATAGAACAACCGAAAGTAAGTTGCAATAATGAGATAGTAAAATCACAATTGAAACAACTTGAAAATGTCTCATCAGAGGTAATATTGTAAAATTATAGTAGAATTAGTTAAAGAAATATAATTAAGCAGGCAACTCAAGTAGACAACTCAAACAGGCAGGACGATGAAGAGTTGCTTGCTTTGGAAAATTGTGATTGGTCAGGAGCGGAAGCGAACAGGACAACCAAAAGTAGGACTCACATATTTTTAAAATTTGAATTTAAAATATGATATCTCATTTTACATGAGTTAAAATAATTTAGCGGGGAGAGATAGTAAAATCACAATCAAAACAGTGGCAATAATGAGATAGTAAAATCACAGTTGAAAGTTGGAAAAATATCTCATCAGGGGTAATATTATAAAATTGTAGTAGAATCAGTTAAAGAAATATAATTAAGTAGTTGAAGCAGGTAGCTCAAGCAGACAACTCAAGCAGGAAGGATGATGATGAGCTGCCTACTCTGGAAGATTGTGATTGGTCAGGAGGGGAAGCAGGCAGCTCAAGCAGAGATAGTAAAATCACAATCAAAACAGTTGCAATAATGAGATAGTAAAATTACAGTTGAAATAGTTGGGAAAATATCTCATCAGGGGTAATATTATAAAATTATAGTAGAATCAGTTAAAGTAATATAATTAAGTAGTTGAAGCAGGCAGTTCAAACAGACAACTCAAACAGGAAGGATGATGAAGAGTTGATTGCTCTAGAAGGTTGTGATTGGTTAGGAAGGGAAACAGGCAGCTCAGACAGGCAGGACAACCGAAAGTATGTTGCAATAATGAGATAGTAAAATCACAATTGAAACAGTTGGAAAAATGTCTCATCAGGGGTAATATTGTAAAATTATAGTATAATCAGTTAAAGAAATATAATTAAGCAGCTGAAGCAGGAAACTCAAGCAGACAACTCAAATAGGCAGGACGATGAAGAGCTGCTTGCTTTCGAAGATTGTGATTGGTCAGGAGCGAAAGCAGACAGGAAAACCAAAAGTAGCACTCACATATTTTTAAAATTTGAATTTAAAATATGATATCTCATTTTACATGACTTAAAATACTTAAGCAGGGAGATATAGTAAAATCACAATCAAAACAGTTGCAATAATGAGATAGTAAAATCACAGTTGAAATAGTTGAAAAAATATCTCATCAGGGGTAATATTGTAAAATTATAGTAGAATCAGTTAAAGAAATATAATTAAGTAGCTGAAGCAGATAGTTCAAGCAGACAACTCAAGCAGGAAGGATGATGAAGAGATGCCTACTCTGGAAGATTATGATTGGTCAGGAGGGGAAGCAGACAACTCAAGCAGGCAGGACAACCGAACGTAAGAGTGACACTTAGATAGTAAAATCATAATCGAAACAGTTGCAATAATGAGATAGTAAAATCATAGTTGAAACAGTTGGAAAAATGTCTCATCAGGAGTAATATTGTAAAATTATAGTAGAATCAGTTAAAGAAATATAATTAAGGAGCTGAAGCAGGCAACTCAAGTAGACAGCTCAAGCAGGCAGGACGATGAAAAACTACTTGCTCTGAAAGATTGTGATTGGTCAGGAGGGGAAGCTGGCAACTCAAGCTGGCAGGACAAATTGAAAGGAAGAGTGACACTTATTTATATATTATATAGATGATAGATAGATATAGAAATATTTTAAATTTCAACTTAGAAGTTGTAGTGGATGATGGCCAAAAAAAGAATAAAAAAAATCCACCCTCTTTCCTACCCCATATGAAGATCTAAACAAAAAAACTCACGGTTCAGATAGAATCTAAATCGATGAGCAGTCGGTTTCATTAAAACCGGATGCAGGATAACAAATCATGAATTTTACGGAATTAAAAAAAAAATACTCCATCTCAATAGTATATAATTTACTTTATTTTAGTAGTCCCAAAATGAAATACATATTTTGATATTTAATACTTTCTCCGTTTTATTAAAAATATCTAGTTTGATTTGATATAAATATAAAAATATTTTTTTTAAATTTTATAATTTTAAAATATAATTATTTTAAATATATTAAAATATTTTTTAATTTAATAATTTTAAGTATATTATATAGAAAATTATAATTAAAATATTATCAAAAATATCAAAGGATCATTGAGATAGATTAAAAGACAAGTAAATTATTTTTTTGCAATAAAAAACTAAAAATAATTTTTAATCACATCTCATTTTAGATGAGAATTTCATTTTTTTTTTCCAAATAAACTCAAGTAAATTAAAACGGATATAAAATAGTCTGTCCGGATAAAGATAGGCTTTCATTTTCCTCGGTATATTCCCTTTCTATCTCTAGACTCTTCTTGCTTTCTCTTCGTGGTTGTATCTACACACAATCTCTCTTCTTTCTGCGTTATACTATATAAAAACTCTCTAGGTTTCTCCATATGTATCAGCTTCTTCAACAAAAGTGAAAGCGAAAGCTATGTCGATTGCGTTAGAGAGAAACAATACATCTGATCATCAGATCGAACGGCCTGGATTCGTGCACGGAATGAATTTTGTTCCGATCTATCAGTCACCGGATCTAGACGTCGGAAAACGTCGTGTTCAGGCGAAGCAGGAAGATGAGGATGATCGAATCTCTTCTTCGTCTTCTTCTTCCATTGGTAGGAATAGTGATGACTCGCCGCCGGCGGGAGGGTCTTCATCCGATGGAGGCCATGTGGATGGTGACGGCGAGGAGGTTCAGAGTCCTTTTAAACCCGCTGCTCTGGATAGTTTGGAGTCTTTGGAGGAGGTCTTGCCAATGAAGTATGTGTTTTTGCTTTTATTTAATTTCTCGGTTGGTTTTATGTTAATTTTTCTAATTTAATCGTATATTTTGGAATTAAGATGATGAAGTTAGTTCCTTAGTATTCCAGGTTAGGTCCCTGACTACGATTTTGCGTGGTTAATGTTTTGTGGGTATATGTTAACTGATTTGTAGTAGCAGTAACAATTAACTGTGCTCTAGCTATCTTGGTAATACTTATGACTGCGAGGGAAATGGACCATAAATTTTCTGAGTCACTTGCTTAAGCTTGCTTCAGTATCAACCGCACTAGGCAAGTCCCTGCCACAAGCTTGACCGAGAAAGTCAACCCCTTGCTGCTGCAGGAAAGGGGTTTGAACTTCAGGCATCCATTGTGGAAGTCCCAAGTTAAACCATCTGAGCCATCCGAAGTGTTAAAGCAATCCATGCATTATCATTTTTGACTAACTGGATCACAAACCCAGACAATCCATAAGAACTTAAGAGATTACTGTGTGTTCTCTCTTTATGGCTTTTTTGCATGCTTGTGAAGTTGACTTAAGGAGTGGTTATATGTTTCTTTGGGCTTGTCTTTGCCTTGAGAGGTGAGCTATTTAACTAAGCTTCATTTTCATTTTGAGGTAGTGGATCCTGGTACCTTGGCGGCCCCAGGGGGGGGGGGGGGGGGATTCTGTCTTCTGGTTTAATTGAGCAGTAAAGGAACTTGTTCATCTGTCTTCTGGTTTAATTTGAGCAGTAAGGAAAAATCTAAAAGTTTACTTAGGTATTTGTTCCTCCAGGTATTTAGCTTTATTTCAAGTAGCATAGTGAGACCTTGTACCTGAAAAGTAATTTTGGAACTAATTCTAGAGTGTAGACTGACCTATGCTTGCAATTATATTGGAGAAATTGTTTTGAATGTGATTGATGTTTTATACTATCTTGCTTCTGAATATTGACTACCAAGAATTGTACAAAAGTGGATGCGGTTGATACATAAGCCATTATCAATGTACCCAAGGGTGTCTGCTTAGTGGTCAATGGAGTGAATCGAACCCCATGAGGTTTCAGGCTCAATTACCAACAGAAGAAACACAGGTGAGCTTTTACCATCTATTCAACCCTGGTCGATAGAGTTATCTAACTTCTGTGGGTGGTGGGAGGTTATAGGTATTCCATGGAATGAGTTGAGGTACATGCAAGCTGGTCCGCATACCATGATTATCCCAAAAAAAAACCCGTTGTCAACAGAAATTGATGAGTTCGTAACTTAATCAATGAATTTGGTATCAAACTAAAATTGAGTTCATATATGAAAGACCTCACGAATAATCTCATTACCTTCTTGAGTGAGATCATGTCCTTCATTAAAAGTTTTACGCATACCTCTTGAGCTACTTGATTAGCTACGGCACCTGCCCCATTGCATCAACGATGTCGTAGAGTTCCTCCACTGATTTTGTCCTTAATTCTTGTAGTACCTTAGAGAGTCGGGGCTAATACGTGGTCTCATTACTCCTTTCTTTGTGAAAGATTTAAACAGGTGGACAAGATGGGGTGTCAGAATATTTTTTATCCATTGATTTCTTAAGGCTTATGAGTGAAATGCTCAGAATTTAGTTTGTCAGGAATCATGGTTCCATCATGGGTGCATGTCTGTTTGTAGTATGGATAAAATACTTTGTTTGGATAAGAGGTTGCGGGACCACTATACCAAAAGTAAAGCGGTTTGATATTCTTCTGAGATTCTTTTTAAAGCTCAGAACATCACTTCAGCATATTCAATACTGCGCATTTTATTATTATATTTTTCCAAAAAAGGATCATTAATGCGGTATCTTGAAAGCTCAACCAATATGGTGTATTAGCTTTGAAAGGAAAACAGTTGAATGTTTTTGAGTTTATAAGTCACGTTAGAATTTCAAAAAAAGAAGAAGATGAAAAATAAGTAGTATAAAAGTGTGTATGAGTTACCTATTATTGCCCGAGTTTGGGAAGTATTTTTTGGACTGAGTGGAAGTCTTTAGATAGTAAAAGAAATGCAACACTTTGTTTTGTTTTATTAAATATTTTAGTTTTAATCAAGTTTCTAAGAACATGGATCCTCTGGAGAATGAATTGAGCAGTGCCGGAGTCAAATTAGACTGATTTTAAGATTCTTATAGATGTTTAATGAGCAGTCTGTTATTCTTGTTCTTCTCAATGTTCTAATTGTGCTCTGCTGCCATGTTTCAGGAGGGGCATATCAAGTTTCTATGCTGGTAAATCAAAATCGTATACTAATCTTGCAGATGCAGCATCATGTTCATCACTTAAAGATATGGTCAAGCCAGAGAATGCATACACTAGAAAACGCAAGAACCTGCTTGCTCATAGCAATCTCTTTGACAAGAACCGGAATCACTTCCCAAGAAATAATAGCTGTGGGTTATACAAGAGACCAATAAACTCTAGAAGCTCATTAGCTCTTGGTGCAACCTCGAGCTGCTCTGAGAGCAATAATAGTTCCGAGTCCTTGAACTCAAATGCATCATCATCTCGTTTCTCTCTTCCTCCTCTGCCTCCACAATCAGGAAGATATAGCATTGAGCCTTCATCAGCACCACCTGAACCGAAGCTTAGTGCATGGAGGTCTTTCTCCTTATCAGACCTGCAAGGGGCTGCTGTTGGAACTCCCAGCCCGATGGGCATAAAGGAATAGAATATCTTGATGATAACTTAATTTTGTGTCACCCTATGAACCTTACTTCAGATAGGTTTCAATGGAGGTTGGCTTATTTTAGAAGTTGTAGGGTTCAGTTCCTCGCCCTGCCTCTGTATTTGCCTCGAGCCATAATACCAAGGTCTTTGGCATCTTTACAATGTAATGGCTTCTGCCTGCATAACCTTTTGGGGGGTTTCCTCTGTATCCTGTTGTATATTTCAATTGTAGGGTTTGCCTTATTTAGGGGTTTTATTTCATTTGCAGTTCAGTTTGTCGTCTGCTTGTAATTATATGGATTATGTTTTAGGTGTATTACTCAATTTACACTTCAAACCTTTTATGATCTGCAATTGGCTGGATTGCTGCCTTCTCTCTACCACCACCGCACACCCCAACCACAATTACAAGTCTCTTCTGTCATTCAACAACGGGGTGATACTACATTGCCAGACTTTACATCACGTGAGTAGTAGCTAAACCATGTTGCTCCTTCATTTGCAGGGAGGGGACCTGCTGGTGGCCGTGGGAATAAAAGAAGAGAATGCTTGGTTCTAACTTGAGGGCGTGATCCACATCCCTACACTAGGTATAAGCTTCAGCAAGTGTTTTAAGAACTATTTTGATGAGAGAGAATGCTTAACTTGAGGGCGTGATCCACATCCCTACACTAGGTATAAGCTTCAGCATGTGTTTTAAGAATTATTTTGATGAGATCATTTGCTTGTCAGCGTGGGCCAATTATGGCGTCATGTTGTGATTGTCCAGTATAGACCATTGGATTGTCAGCTTGAGACGTTCAAAGTTGAGCCTAAACCTGTGGAGGGTAGCATGCCAACGGATTGTTCTCCATGGAAAAGTCGGTTTCCAGTTTTTGGCTTAGTAACGTTTCACTTGAGCACAACAAATGAATGAATAAAAACATTTAGGGGCAGTTTTGGTAGGAGGTATTAGACAAAATAATCCATGCATTATGTGTGGTAAGTGTGGCAACGGAACCGGCAACTACCGGTTCCGGTCTGGTTCAGGTCGGTATTTTACTGGTGTCGGACCAGGTCCGGTAGAGTCCCGGTAAGCGGACTGAAAATGGGGCACCGGGAAGGGAAGGGGTAGCGTTTCTGGTTAATATTGGTTCCGGTCCGGTATTACCGGTTCAGTTAATAAAAAAAAATTATTTTAAAAAATTCTAATTGGACCGTTGGGGTGTGGGTCCCCCAACGGTCAAAACCTGCAATTCCGACATTTTTAAGAAAAGAGCCGTTTCGACGGCTCTTTTAGTTTTTCATTTATTATTATTATTATTTTTTTAAATAACCTCTAAATTTTTCAACTATAAATACTCCCACCCTTTTAAATATTTTTTCATCAAAAATTCTCTCAAATTTCAATTCTCTCCATTTCTAAATTCTCTCTACTAATTGCTATTTAATATCTAAATTCTCTCAATTTCAATATTACTATATTAGTAAAATATTATTATTATTATTACTACAATATTATTATTATTGTGTTGATTAATTTATTAATTTTGGTGAGCTATTTTGAAATTTAGAGCAAATTTTGGTGGAACAATCTCCAAATATTCAAGATTTGAGTTTCATCAATTTCGGCTTCTACGTCTGTTTTTACACAGACGTTCGGTACATTCGTTTCAATTTACAATATTTATCTTATTACTTTATTAGTTGCATAATTGATATTTGAATTATTTAATTGTTCATTTGTTTATTTGTTGTGTATTCAAAATTTTATATCATTTTTAATATTATTACGTGTATTATTTAATTAAAATGGATTCCGATAGAAAAGAAAAAACACTTTTTTTGTGGAATTGCAAAAGCTTTAACCGGTAAAACTAGTAGTTCTTCTAAACCTAAAACAAGACAAGTGCCACTTAGAATTAATACGGAATATTTTACACATGTTGATGATACTTGTTTTAATATTGATTCAAATACGTAGTTAGATCATGAATATCTTGAAAATAGATTTGGTAATTTTAATGAGGATTTAGATGTAAATGATAATGAAATTAATGAAGATGATATATTTGATGATGACGAAAATCAACCTCCTTATACTGCTACTACCCCCTCCCCCGCTCCTGCTCACGCTCCTGCTCCTGTTCCCCCTCCTGCTCTCGTTCCCCCCGTATATCCAGCGGCATCTAGTAGGCCTAAGAATCAATGTGTTAAAAAATCTGTAGTTTGACAATTTTTGACCCAAAATGAAGATAAAATTCAAACAATTTGTAATAAATGCAAACATGTTTTAAATCATAAAACTTCGGGAAAGGAGGGTGGGACGGGTCATTTGAAAAATCATTTGATGCATTGTTGTAAATTGGAATTTTTACAAGCTCAAGCTATAGCTGATGCGAAAAAATATGGAACTCCCCTTCCCGAACCATCCGTAGGAGTAGGAGGTTCAAACATGGTTCAATC
>JBCEWC010007954.1:0-20664 GCA_038996855.1 Solanum aculeatissimum | reverse complement strand
ATAACTTTTGTCTCTTAGTCCATAGACTTCAAAACAACAAGTTAAGCTCCATGGGCAAGATTTGACATTACCACATTACGTATTGATTTATGAGATGTTATATAATTTTTGCCTTAAAGGCAAGACATAGACTAAAAATTTCACAAGTTACGTCCCACGGACAAGATTTAAAAAAATAGAAATAGACAAAAAGAGAAAAAATATTTTTTTTTTAAAAAGAAAAAACTACAAGTTAAGAAAAAATAAAAATAAAAAATAAAAAAATAATTAAAAAATAAAGAAAAAAATAAAAGTTCAAAAAAAAAGACAAAGAAATAAAGGAGAAAAATAATAATAAAAGAAAATAAAGTAAGAGAAAAATAGAAAAATTGAGAGACAATTGAACATAGAGAGTTTTTTAAAAGATATGTAAGGTGTAGAGGGGTAAAAATGTCTTTAATTTAACTTAAAGTGAAAAAGAGGGTATTTTTGTAAGACTTCTCTTATGGAAGACAAAATATCAAGACTACTACATTTGGTGGGCATTCTATGTAATTTTCTCGAGTAAAAAACTCATTTTTTAAATGGACTTTAACAATCTTAGATCAGCCCTGCTAAATCACGAGTTAAGTCAGGCAGACCCAATGGACCTAGCCCATATTTACGGCTGCACTTTTATGAGGACCTTGCTAGGGAGTGTAGAGGCCAAAAGAGGGTTGAGAATTGTACTCAGGATAAGAAATAATTAATTAAATAACAATCTCTACCGATAAAACAAATTACAGCAGTACAAGGTAATAATGATTATAATTAATTTATACAAATACAATGTAGTGTGACCACTACTTATATTAATGATAATGATGAGCAACCCTACGAGTCTACTTAAGGCTGGTAAAGAGAGTTGATGGTTCGAGCGTATCTTAATTTGCCAAATTATTAGCAAACAAATATAGGTATTCTCGGATGATTGATTATCTGAATTTTTATTAATATTTTAATTATTGATGAAAATTTGATTGCAAATATAACTTGAATATAATAATTTAAGTTTTTTAAAACTCTACATATATGTAAAATAAAAATACTATCTTCACTCGGATCAAGAGAGAAAATACAAAATGATTTAAATTTGTGGTTCAATAAAATTTTTGGGCAGAGGAAGATTAGATAGAGAGTTGGAGATAATTTCTGCCAACCAGACTAAGCTACAACGTGCCAGAATAGTTATTAGTACTAACTATTAATAAATGTGCTACTGAGCAGCATTAATACAATATTTTATGGAGTAAAACTTTTTTTTCTAAAAAAGTATGATAAAAGAGTTCATGTCAATAGAGCTAATTCATGATAAAAGAGTTCTAATTTGTAACTTAGTTAAGTTAGGAACTTTGAAGTTCGTTAACAGTGACTTTCTAATTAATTCATCCAAAAATGTAAAGACATAATTGACAATCACTATTGCTTTAACAAAAATTGTTCTACATAGAGAAAATACGTTTTTTGTCATGATTTTGCCAGTGGGAAGAAAACAATTTTGAGAAATATATAACAAGTTATTGATATATCATGTGAAGTAGAGTGTAGTTTTGAACAATTAGTTTCATGTGAAGAAGCTTTTCAGAATTTTAAGGAAGCCATTGCATCGGAGCCGATACTTAGGCTGCTAGATTTTGAGTTGTCATTTGAAGTCCGATAAGGTTGTTGGGGTGGTACCGAGACATTCTTATTACGTACAAAGCTCGAATACAAGACTTTTGATATGTTAAAAGTGAAAAAATTCTAATTATCCATCGTACATCCTAGTGATGTTTTTTTTCTTGTATACATTAAATTAAAGTCCCATTTCAATGGCCGTGCATTATGGCTTTAAAGGGATTCAAGTACACACGGTTTCAATGCATTTTAATTGTCAACGCAAAGTTATTGTTGTACTAGTTGTGGTGGAATAGCTGGTATTTTTTCATCTTTAACTAGAGTTCTCGGTTTTGAGTCATCCTAGGTACGGAGTCATCTTTGTTTGAGAGTGTTTTAACCCTCACTCCCCATTCCCAAACCCCCTCAAGGTGGAATTTTCCAACGCAAATTTGAGTTTAATCGGACTTTGATGTGGATACCAGACAATGAAAAAACAAAATTAAAATAAAATGTTGAAGTAGCTAGTAAGTGTAGAAAAACAATCATGGTATATGGTTATGGGGATGATGAATATAAGACGAGTGGTTCTCCTTCACATTAAATAGCTTTGCTGCTTACTGCTATTCAATTTCACTCTTTAAAGGGCCACTTAAATTGCCCTGTCTACCATCCTTAGACCAAATTTCTAATTCTCAAACCTAACTTCTTTCTCATTATTATTTCATTTATCAACAAAAAAACGAACATGAACTTGTTGTATTGTTGTACCCCACATGTGACGTCGTTGTCTATTTTTTTTTCAGGACAACAGAGAAATGGGATATACATATACATACTAACTAATCAAACTATGTTTAATTTTAACAGGATTTGAACTTTCCATGTCAATTGTGAAAGGCAGGACTCACCAAATGAGCTAGTACTTAACCAAAATTTCGATTGATTGATTTACTGTATAAGTAAAAATATATTAGCATAAAATCCCCAGTATATTATTTGGTTGGTCTTATACAAAGAAAAACATTATTTAGTTTGATGTTTGATTGATTCAATGTGGTACGTCTAAGATAAGACATCTGAAGCATGAACAATATAATATGAGAATTTAACATCTAGTCAACAATAATAAAAAAATAGGTCTTTGATCTAACTCAATCACACAAGTAACTCATGAGGAGACGAAAACGCCCATCTGCTACCAACGTGCTGTGGGAGAATCAAATAGGCAATATATAGTTTTTATTTATCTTATGAAGAACAAATAGGTATCCAGATGTCAATTCATTTCTTATCTGTAAAATGGTTGTATTTGTCTCTCATCAAGCAGCCATTGAATTATGAAAGAGGGAATTAACTCCATCACATGCATGCTCTTTCTTCACCCACCGTGGCCGCAGCCCAATGCATACAGTACCAAATGCCCCTCAACTACTTTCTTTTTTCATTATTAAGCTTCGTGTCAGTTGTGGTTACAATTCACAGTATAGTTTCTCTATATCTCTATAATTATTGCACCTTTACCAATTTTGCTCTCTTTGTGAGGTTGACAAACACAGCTCTATATTGTCACTTGTACTGGCAACGAAAGCTCTGCTTAATTAAATCTTTGATTTTTTCTGTCCCAGTTACTGTTTTAGTGTACAAAATATCTTAATTTTACTCGCTGTTATCCTTTTCGGAGGCGTGACAAAGTATGGACTACATGAATAACCTAAAAGCAGGGACGGATCTAAATGTGTGTACATAATTTATTCAAAACTTAGTAAGTTAATTTCTCTAGAATTCAAATTCTAACTCCTTTTGGGCCACTCATATCTAACGAGTAATTCAGCATGAATTCCACGAGTCAAAATACTCTCAAAAAAATATACTATAAATTTACCATCGAGTTAAAATTATCCTCAGGTTTGGAGTTCTTATAGAGTTAAAATGATAATTGATATAAATAAACTCAAGGTAAAATTAAGAAGCAACCTTGATTTTAGCAACTTGTGAATTAATGACGCTTAACTACCTCCAAAGCGGCATTAATGGCTATAGCTCAACCTTCATCTCCCTTCTTTGAATGCACAACTATTCATCCTTAGTCGGTTCTGACTTACACTTGTCTCACTATAAAGTTTTGTTTGAGGAAAGTCACTAAGCAACACTAGACAGTACAAAGTTTTGGAAATATGGGGATCCACAGACAGAAAAAATTGGCATTTTTCTTGGTGGCTTTATTGGGCTTTGTTGCCATCCGCATGAATAATGCTCAAACACTTGTTCCGGCAATCATTACATTTGGTGATTCTGCTGTGGATGTAGGAAATAATGACTATATTCACACTCTTTTTAAGGCCAATTATCCACCTTATGGAAGGGATTTTGTCAATCGTCAACCTACTGGTAGATTCTGCAATGGAAAATTAGCCACCGATATCACTGGTAACTAATTTGTTTTCAGGTTTCAAATTTACTGACTCGACTAACCCATACTATTTAGTATACAGAAATTTAGTGTTCTCCATCAAAGAAGGCTCATACTATTAGAGTTTGAATTCAAAATATTTGATTAAGAAATAGTGGTTCAGCAATTACAATCAGGACTGGAGCCACAGTAATAAGTAGGAGTTTTGCAACACTCAGTAATTTCAACTCAAACTACGTTTTTATGCCGTACTATAGTCTATATAGAACCCAGTAAATAAAAAATAAATATGATTTATAACCCATACTCCAAAAATTCTATAATTTACAGAATAATATTACTAACTTTTTAGTTACTGTACTACAGATCAAGCTAACATATGTGGTTTAATTTTTTTACTGTTACAGCTGATACACTTGGGTTCACTACTTACCCGGCTGCATATTTGAGCCCTCAAGCATCGGGCAAGAATCTACTTATTGGTGTTAATTTCGCTTCCGCTGCTGCTGGCTACGATGATAAAACCGCCATCCTCAACGTAAGTTTTACAACCACTGTTTTTTTAACTGTAATTGCCGGTAAATAAATATATTAAAATTAAATTACTTTTTAATGAGCAAATAATGAATTGCTACTTCCTAATTGTCGTTAAAGACCATTTTTGTTGTAGTGAATTGCTATGTTTATGAGGAATTTTGATCAAAATTAGTTAAATAGAGAAATTGGGGCTAACTGTTGTGACAATTTTTTGGTGATGCAGCATGCCATTCCATTTTCAACACAGATGCAATACTACAAGGAGTACCAATCCAAGCTAGCAAAAGTTGCAGGCAGCCAAAAAGCGGCGTCCATCCTAAAGGATGCACTCTACATAATAAGTGCAGGAAGCAGTGACTTCTTACAGAATTACTACATCAATCCTTATATTAACAAAGTCTATACTCCTGATCAGTATGGTTCTTATCTTGTCGGCATATTCACTAGCACCATCAAGGTAATTGATTTGATACTATTTTGGTTGTAGAAATTGATATCTAATGCTTTTGGGGAGGGTGAAAAATAGTCGTCTTTTCACCAAATTGAACAGGTAAAAAATGAGTCAAATTAATAAACTAATCATAATTCAATTTGGCCACATGTTACTTGGGTGAAAATGAGTTAAATAATAAGTAATAGATCGCACCATCCAACCTGATTCAACCTCTCTTCTTTTTCTATATATTTGTAATTTCTTTCAAATATACATAATTTTCTCTCCCCAAATTTCACTTTGTATATTTTAATGGATCGTTTCAAATCACCGATCAGGTCGCAATCCAACTTGCTTAAATTGCATGAAATACTAAAAAATTGGTGGATGAATTATATAAACAGGATTTGTATGGGCAAGGAGCAAGAAGAATTGGGGTAACTTCACTGCCACCATTGGGCTGTCTCCCAGCTGCTCGAACATTATTCGGATTTCACGAGAGTGGATGTGTCTCCAGAATCAACACAGACGCCCAACAATTCAACAAGAAGATAAATGCAGCTGCAACACAATTACAAAAACAACTTCCTGAACTTAAGATTGCTATCTTTGACATTTTCCAACCCCTATATGACCTCGTCAAATCTCCATCAGACCACGGTATAAAGTCTACTATACAACATTATTTATAAAAAATTCTGCATACGACACTGGTACTAACATGCTTTTTGATGATTATTAGGATTCGCGGAAGCCAATAGAGGGTGTTGTGGGACAGGAACAGTAGAGACAACATCATTATTGTGCAACCCAAAATCACCAGGGACTTGCAGCAATGCAACACAATATGTGTTTTGGGATAGTGTGCATCCATCTCAAGCAGCTAATCAAGTCTTAGCTGATGCGCTTATTATTCAAGGAATCAACTTAATTGGATAATTAATCCAATAAAAAAATGTGAATTTTACTCTATAAAGTTACCACGTGATTTACTTTTAACCTTTTTTTTTTGGTTTAAATTATGGTTTACTTTCTGGTTTTTCTTGTTGAGATGCATGAAGATGAAAATGAAATGATGTGTTGTATTACCTACTTTTTCTGTTATTAATGAATGTACCACGTGTTGTCTTGGAAAAAAATGTACACTAGAGAAGATGTTTATACTAAATCATTATAATAAGTAATTCACTCAGGTGAAATTATGATTAATTGTTAAAGCTTGTGTATAATAAATATTTTTCACATACTTGTTTCTTCAAAGGTATCTGTTCTTGTACTAATTTTTGGATATGGAAAAGCATTATTTGGGACAAAAATGATATTAAATGGAGGGTAGGCTTTGGAGAAAGTATTAATATAGTTTCACCACAGGATTTACTGACAAGGTTAAGTCGGATCCATATCCCACTGAGCTAGGGAAATGGTTAAATGTGAATAATGAGAGAGTCTAATCAATAACAAGTAAATTTGCAGTTGTATTTCGAATTCAACTAAGAAAGCCGTATTTTTTTCTAGTCCTAGAGCAATAAAATGATAAGTATTTGTATTTTGGGCCAGATACCCACATTCACTGACTCCATTTAATTTGAGTATCTGACCCATTTCTTCAAAGGTGAACTCCGCTGACCCCAAGAGTTCGCACTTGTCAATGATGGAAAATCAATAAATATTATCTTCACACATCAACTATCCGGATTCCAGCTTTCTCTATGTCAAAACGTATTAATAAATCATTTATAAGGGTATGAAATTTTTTAAATAATCACGTATTCTGTAAATTTAGCTATAAAACATTAATGACATCATTTTAACTTTTTAAAAAATTTGACAGTAATGTTTTCATTTAAAAATATTACTGACAGTAACGTTTGGTGAATCCACAAACTGACCCCTATAGTCGTAGTCTATTATGATCTTTTTATATTGAGAAAAACATAAAGAACATCGCAATCACACTAATTTTGTCCAACTACAATAGTTCTACTTTGACGAAAGTATTTGTTTCTACCTTATCTTTTTCAGTCTCGACATTAATGTTGAAATGTTATTTATCAACAAATTTATTTTTTTCGTTTTTGTTGATTATCAGTTTCCTTCTATACCAAGTCCTTATTTAATAAGTTGCAATTTGTTTTAATTAACTTAGTCATTATTAAGTTAAAATGTTAATGTTAAAAATTCTTTTAAGTTAAAACGTATTGTAGTTAAATATGCAAGATTTGATTCTATATTTACAGGATTCGATGGTCCATAATTGGATTCTTAAGAAATGTTACTTAAATATGTCTCATATAGTAACTTATTATAAAACATTACTACGAGCTAGT
Source organism: Solanum aculeatissimum (assembly GCA_038996855.1). NCBI lineage: Eukaryota > Viridiplantae > Streptophyta > Magnoliopsida > Solanales > Solanaceae > Solanum > Solanum aculeatissimum. Next base: position 13,340 of record JBCEWC010007954.1, on the reverse strand, counting down.
AACTCATTATGCTTAAAACGTTACTCACTATTACATTTATTAAGTTAACATCGTTAAATATAATATAACTTAAAATGTTACTAAAAAATACGCTTATACTAATTTTATAAAAAAAATTAAAAAATATATTATTTTGATAAATTAATTTAAATAATAACTTACTTTCAAAAAATTCTCTCTTTTGCTCACTTTTCCTTTGTCTTCGCAAAAAGATTGGGTAGTGTCTCTTTTTATTTTATAAGTAATTTGTTTTTGCTTTTTTAGAAAATTTTTCTTCAATTTTTTTTTATCTTCATCACACCACTTTGCTTTTATATATCAAAAATATAATATTAAGCACAAAGTTGTCTAAAAAATTCTTACATATTTGTAATTTTTTAAGATATTTGTATAGTTAAGAATTATTTCATTAAAAATAAAAAAATATTATTTTTTACTTATAGTAAGATGATATTTTTTTTAAATGAACTAAAAAAAGAAGGATGTCACTTAAAATTAGACAGATAAAATGAATTACAAGGGAACAAAAGATTATTTGCCAATACAATGAACTTAAGAACTCAAAAAAAAAAAAGACTGCATGAATCAAAACAGAATAAAAATAGAATAAAAAATTGAATTTTAGAACAAAGGACATATGTAGTCCAAATTCAATAATTTGGGGAGAATTTGACCTTCTTCGAAGAGGATGGATCCTAGTAAAACATTTCAAACGCAGTTTAAGTCCTAGTTGAAATGTCACGTTGACTGTCATATCAACACAAAAAAGGACCAACTTAAAACTCCAAATTTTACTGACTCCAGCACTATTTTCGTGTAAAAGAAATATTTTACATCAAAAAAGAATATTTTTCTCTCTCTTCGTTATTATATTATATTTTTTATTTTATTTTATTTATATTTTTCTTATTTCATAAAACAAAAATCTTTCTAAAACATTCATCATATATGATTCATATTTTTTTCTTCTTTGATGGTTGATGATGTGTTGATATAATGGTGGTGATGGTAATTGGGATGGTGAAGTTGTTGGTAATGGTTGATAGTGGTAAGTGAAGGTAGCGACGATGACAATGAAGTGGTGGCAATGGATAAAATTACGGTGATGAATGCAGTAGATGTGGGTGTGATTGACGATGGTAATTGCCAGTAGCTAGTGAAATCATTTCATCACATTGTTTCTATTTCTATATATCCACATTTTATGTATACAGTACGATACAATACAATACATTATAACAAAATACATAATATTATAATTTTTAGTGGAACATTACTCACTCCTACGATATTAATAGTAGTATAGCAACCGACAAGAAGGGGGTTATACTTAGCTCAACCTTCCCTACCATTTTTAAGATTGATCTACTCACAATTTGCTTTACTTTAATACCTTATAATAAGCAACAAAGTTCAAAACTTGGAAGAAAAATTTAATGCCGATATATAGAATGATGATGAAATAGCTGAGCACCTGGGCCAGTCTGGTCCCTTTGTATTGAATGCAAAATTATTCATATTCATCATTATATAGCTAACGAATTAGAATATTACGTCTCTGGAAAATGGGTAGTACTGCATTGTTGGTGGTGGTGTTATTGGGCTTTGTGATTCCTCTGAATAGTGCTCAAAATTCATCAACGCTTGTTCCGGCAATTATTACGTTTGGGGACTCTGCTCTGGATGTAGGAAATAATGACTACATTCTTACTCTTTTTAAGGCCAATTATCCACCTTATGGAAAGGATTTTGTTACTCATCAACCTACTGGTAGATTTTGCAATGGAAAATTAGTAAGTGATATCACTGGTAAGTAAAGAGTATTGACAATTTTAACAATTCTAACTATTCTAATTTCACGCATAGAATCTTTCAACCAATTTAAATCATACTTCGAAATATGGGTTTGGCTTACTCATTAACGTTAGCTCAAAGTCATCATCAGTATGTCTATTTACTAATTCCTACTCTAGATTGTTTAGTATTGAGAATTTTTATAAGTTAATTTCCCTGGTCAATTACTACTAACATTTTCAGGTTTTTAGAAAGACGATCTAACTTTATTTTGTAACACAAAAGTCACTCAATTAATATAATTATCTCAAAAATTATTGAACTTTGTTTTGTAACATAGAAGTCGCCCAATTACAATCATTTCACTTATCAAGTCACCCAACTATTGTAATTTCAACTATGTAACACTTTTTCTAATGGTCACTTAACTATGTAACACATTTTATTTTATCTAAAAAAGTCACTTAACTTTGTTTTTGTAATAGAAAAGTCACACAATTATTGTCATTTCACCTATAACGTACGTCACTTAACCAATTAGACAATATTTCCTATAGTCATTAATTACTGACGTCGAAATATTTTCAAGTTGGAGAAACAATACTTTCACTCAACCAATTTTGACGGAACTCATTAACTTCAGCTCAAAGTCTGTATCTATATTTAAATATTCATTTAATATATATTAATAATTTATTTAGAACTCAATTATGTAAAAGAAGAATTATAATTTTTGAATTCATAAAATAAAATCTCTAAATTCACCTCTGATTATTTACGTTACTTAATTTTTAGTTATAGTAATTAGTACAGTATATCAACCTAGCTAACAGTTGTGGTTTGTTTTTAAACTGAATGTTGTAGCTGATTCACTTGGCTTCACTACTTACCCGGCTGCATATTTGAGCCCTCAAGCATCAGGCAAAAATCTACTTATTGGTACTAGTTTTGCCTCTGCCGCTGCTGGCTACGATGATAAAACATCCATCCTCAACGTAAGTTTTGTTGTAGGCAGATAATAAATTGTTCGTAATGACTTGTTGCTGAAGAAACGTTTTTGTTGTAATGTATTTAATACGGATTTTGGAATTTGAGCCAATTGTTTTTGGTGATGCAGCATGCAATTCCATTGTCAAAACAGATGCAATATTACAAAGAGTACGGATCGAAGCTAGCAAAAGTTGCAGGCAGGCAGAAAGCGGCGTCCATCTTAAAAGATGCGCTCTACATATTAAGCGCTGGAACGGCTGATTTCTTACAGAATTATTACTTCAATCCTTATCTTAACAAAATTTCTACTCCTCAGCAGTATAGTTCTCATCTTCTCCGCATATTCACTAGCTTTGTCAAGGTAATTGAGTATCATAGAGAATGTTAGGTCTGCCTACCATTCTCACATAATTCTTATTTATTTATTTTTTAAATAATTTAATATTTTAAATACTCCAATAAAAGTTTAAAAAGAAACTTAAAAGACATTATTTCTAATTAAATGGTACTTTAACCTATCAAAACATTTGAGAAAGTCACAACCTTTCAAAAAAGCCATAATCCTTCGAAAAAGTCATAACCCTTCGAATTCAAAAAAATCATAACTCTTTGAAAAAGTCACAATTCATAACTCTTCAAAAAAGTCGCAAACTCCTTGAAAAAATTACAACCTTTTAAAAAAGTCACAATCCTTCAATTAATCTCTTTAGAAAAGTCACAATCCTTTGAAAAAGTCACAACTCTTAAATTCGAAAAAGTCACAACACTTCAAAAAAGTCACAATCCTTTGAAAAAGTCACAACCATTCGAAAAAGTCACAACTCTTCGAAAAAGTCACAATTTTTTGAAAAATCACAACCCTTCAAAAAAATTGCAATTTTTTGAAAAGTCACAACCCTTCGAGAAAGTGTGACTTTTTCAAAAAAGTCATAACTCCTTCGAAAAGTCACAATCCTTCAACGTGAAAAATTATTTGCTTTCAATGTAATATAATATTTTTAAATAAATATAATATAAAATAAAAATTGTATACTAAATTGATTTTTAAGTTGGGGTATTATCTAACCTCTTTAGAAAAATCACAAGTCTTCGAAAAAGTCACAACTCTTAGGAAAAAGTCACAACTCTTAGGAAAAAGTCACAACTTTTAGGAAAAGTTACAATTTTTCAAAAAAGTCACAACTAAGAGTCATAACCCTTCGAAAAAGTCACAACCCTTCGAAAAAGTCACAACTCTTTGAAAAAGTCACAACCTTTTGAAAAAGTAACCATCATTCGATGTTAAAATTATCTTCTTTCAATATAATATAATATAATTAAATAAATATAATACAAAATATAAAAATACTAATTGACTTTAATGTTGGGGATATTATAGTAATTTAACATTCAAGTTAGGGAGTTCAAGCACTATTGAAAAACCAATTATATCGAGAAATAATGTTATAATCAAAAAAATATAATTTAAGATAACTAGAACTTTAACAATATTAAATTAATAAAATTCTTAAGATAAATTTATAATGTTAAATTTTTTATATAGAAAGAACCTAATACCTTTAGAATATTTTATTAATTTTAACATTATCATATATAAACTTAATTAGATTACTTGTCGCAAGCTATACCTAGTTAGCTATAAATTAGCAACCAAGTTCGTAACTGATAATTTTAGTTTTTTCTAGTCATGTGTTGTAACCAACTTGTCCAACATGATGCAACCTCTAAAAAAAAAAAAGTGAAAGCTAATACTCCATCTTTTTCTAAAATTATTACTTTTAGAGCCTATTTAGGTAAATTTATTTAATCAAAATACATTTTAAAGTAGAGTTAGCTTTTACTCCTAAGAATCTGTTTAATTGACTTTTGATTTACAGTTCAAAAATTATAAGTTAGAAATTTTGATTTCTGTTTTTAGATTTACTTTGTTATTGTGACTTAAAAACAAGGGTTTTGAGAAGAAGAAAAGAGAAGTGAAAATGAATACTCCATCTTTTTCTTAAATTATATGTTTTAGAGTGTATTTGGATAGATTTATTTTGGGTGTTTTTAACCCTAGTAGCTTTTAAGTAGTTTTGATAAAATTAAAAAAGTGATGATAAACCCTAGTTTTTTAAGTTAGAATAATAAAAATAAAAATTAGAATTTCTAACTTATAGCTTTTGAGACGTAAGTCAAAAATCAATTCAAACAGGTTTTTAGCAGTGAAAGCTAGTTTTTCACTATGAAATTATCCCAAGTTTAATAGTTAGTTCTTCCCAGATTACATAATTCTCAAGTCACCAAATTTAGTTACTCTCTTTGTATTTTTTTAGTTATCATAATTTTCATTTTTAGAATCAAATTACATAAACTTTGACTAATATTTTAAAATGTATTTTTTCATCATGATATGAAAAGAGTTGCAATTAGTAATACTTTTTCGTATAATCCAACCAATGCATACTTTGTTGAATTGGTTTTGCCACGTCTCTTCTTTCAGGATTTGTATGGTCAAGGAGCAAGAAGAATTGGGGTGACTTCATTGCCACCATTGGGCTGTCTCCCAGCTGCTAAAGCAATGTTCAGATTTCATAAGACTGGTTGTCTCTCAAAGATCAATAGAGATGCCAAACAATTCAACAACAAGATGAATTCAACTGCTACACAGCTGCAAAACCAACTTCCTGGCCTTAAGATTGCTATATTTGACGTTTACCAGCCCATATATGACCTCGTCAAATCTCCATCAAACCACGGTAATTTTTCCTCTACTATTCTACACCGCTTATAAAAAATCCTGCTCGTTACTGAGACGATATACATATGGTGATTATTAGGATTTGCGGTAGCGAATAAAGGGTGCTGCGGGACTGGAAAAGTGGCGACAACATCGTTATTTTGCAACCCAGAGTTGGCAAGGAGTTGCAGCAATGCAACAGAGTACGTGTTTTGGGATGGCGTACATTTATCTCAAGCTGCTAACCAAGTCCTAGCAGATGCACTCATTATCCAAGGCATATACCTAATTGGATAATTAATCCAACAAAATTTCTGAATGTTATTCCAGCTATTGTTCTGCATTTCTTAATAACTGATTATTTGAAACTTTTCTCCTTTGTAATTCTCATTTTCTATTTGAGATATTAAAGATGAAAATGATGTTTGTAGTTGTCATTAGTTATTAATGAATGTACCATGTTGCGTGTAATTCTCCCACCGTATTTATGTATTAAATGTGAAATGACATCTCCTGTCGATTTGTTTTAATCGCCTGTTACTATATTTCTTTTTTGTTGTGGTGGGGGCTATTCTCAGAATGGATTTAAAGTTACATTAAAAATATTAATTTGATTTTTTTAAATAAGAATTTAGATAGATATTCAAAAATTATATAAAAAGTATAATAAATTACAAAAAAATTTATATCAAAAAAATTATCATAAATAAACTGATTTGCAACAAATCAATTACCTTACATTGGGAATATCCTTGATTAATGGTTGATTAGCGTGAATCTTGGGATTTAAATAACTGATTGAGTTTTAGTTTCCTTATAAAACTCAACTGCCATATTTTTGTAAGTATCAACAAATGGTTGCTTATGTATCACGAATTCACCTTTTTAAGGGATTTTTGATAATATTGAAACTGGTAGGGACAAATTGAAATTTATCTCTTACAGTATGAAATTTCTAAAATTTATGAAATAAATTGAATGTGGTTATACAATCAAATTAAGCCACGTTATATATAAAGGTTGTGTTTATTTGAAAATTTCATGGCTTGTCATAATAAAGTGATGTTGTGTATGTGTATTTACACAGTTATTTAACGTTTACATCTCAATTACTTAATTGTTATAAGCAAAAATACACAAAAATTTAATTTAATATTTTTTTATGTACCAAGAAGATGGAATGTATTTTTTAACTAATTTAACAAAAAAAAAAGAGTATGAATATATAAGTCAAATACTAGTGTCCCTCCTCGTTAAGTTATTACCATACCTGATGGACATCATTTATACACAAAATTATAACATATATTCTAAGCCTAAAGCGATAAATATACAATTACATATAGATTTTATACGATTTTCATACCTAAGAAATTTGAATAAAATTTTAAATTTTGAGTGAGATACACTAGTATATTTCTTTAGAAAAATTACGTTGATAAGCAAATTAAACATATATTAGTTAATTAACTAACATAGTTATAGTTTAAATTAATTACGGTTCGCTGCAAACATCTAGTTGTAATTACAATTTGAGTTTTGTATAATTCGCGCAATTTATACAAACATTATGCGCGATTATAAAAAAGTTATGCACGAATCAAATTGTATAGCGAATTATACAAACATTGTGCACGAATTGTGCAGTGAAGTGTACAAACGCTATACAAAAATTGTGAATTGTATAGCGAATTATACAAACATTGTGCACGAATTGTGTAGCGAAGTGTACAAACGCTATAAAAAACGTATGAATTATATAGCAAATTATACGAACGTATATAAATGTTGCGCGAATTATACAAATGTTGTTATAACTATAGTTACAAAATGTAATTACCCAAACAATAGTTATAAAGCATAATTAAGATATTTTTGAGTGATTATATGCGGAAATTTTTAGTCTTAATTACTAATTATAGCGATAGTTTGGCATACGTCTACCTTCTGTTTCATTATTCGCTTAATTAATTTAGGACCTTAATTAATTGGATGGAGCGCCACGTGAAAGCTCAATTAAAATTCCCTATTCTAAGTTTTTTTTAAAAAAAAAACCCTATTTATATGATTTAAACAAATAAAATAATATTTGAATAAATAAATAAAATAATAAAGTTCACATAGAAGTTTTCTAAAAATAAATCACTCTAGGAAAGCATAGTACAGGCAACACACTTTCCTACTTTCACCTCAAATAAGAAGAAAAAAAATCAAGAAACTAAAACAATTTCCAAATCCTATTTAAAGAAGGAAATCTGAAACAAACAAAAATTAAGCTATAAAATAATATACATAAATCAATTGCACTAGTTTTTGTAATAAGTTTGTTCTACAAAAATGGTCATTAATCGTCGATCAAGGAAAAATATGAAGAGCATTGCAAGAAAACGAAATAATAATAAAATCATAAAAGAAAGTTTGTGTTCTTCCATTGTATCTCTTCCCAATGAGTTACTTATAGAGATTGTTGCAAGGGTTGCTTCTTTTTCTTTCAAAAATTTAATCAATGTCAGATTAAGGTATGTATATTTATTTATTTATAACGAATAATTTTTTTTCTTTCTAACCAATTGATATTTTAGTTGCAAGGTTTTTAATGAAATCACGGATGAACGATATGTATATCAAAAGACAACGTTGGCAGACTTTCCGATAGAACCTTCATGGCAAAAGCAAAACCAAGAGAAGATAAATAAAGTTACTTCTTTCATGGAGATATGCAGAAAATGTGGGAATACAGAAGCCTTGTACAGAAAAGGCGTGGTAATAATTTATTTTAAACTTTGTTAAATTTTGAATTTTTTTTGCATATGTTCTGAAACACTCATTATGTTGATAAGTTATGTTAAAATTAAATATGTCACTTACTTTAATCATATGCATTAACTTCAATAGATTGTAAAACTTCATGCATGTTCCAATTGTTGTTGATTACTCGAATATCTAAATGAAATTTTATTCACAGATATAAAAGATTTGTCGATTGATTAAGGCTAATTGATGCAAATATATACACACTTAAATGTGTTTTTATTTTCAGATGGACTTTTTCAAAAACGATAAGCCAGAACTAGCCGTGGAATTTTTGAAGCAAGCAGCAAAAGGAGGCCATATTGGAGCATTGTATGTGATTGGCATAATTACAGTCTTTTTGGGCGGTGAATTCAAGAAAAAAGGAGTAATGTTGATTGGCAACATGAAAGAAACAAAATCACTAAGGAAAATAACAAGGGAATGTCGAAAGAGTTTAGTAGAGATCTTGACTACTATTTGGGTGAAAAATCCTTTAATTTTGAGAGAAAGACCCACTCGTTGCACTATTCAACATCAACAACGCGTTCCCACGAATGGCTGGCCTGTTGACAGTGACGATGAAGATGATGAGCATGTCCATTTTCATTGTGATGCTTGTAGTTGTGATGTAGAAATTTCTTATATCGTTAATGTTTTGCCTACGTATTTGTGAATAGAGTAATATTTTTTGTCTCTAAACTCTCTGCATAATTTGATTCGTTATTTGTCTTCAAAATTCATTGAATGTGTATAGATTATTAGTTCACAACTCAGTAATATAAAATGACTATATTTCATAAGTTATAAATCATAATTCCGCCTCTGTCTGGACCTTGTCCTACCTCAGAGTTAACAATGTTGGGAAACATAGAGGGAAAATGTGACTGTTTGAGCAACTTTTATTTATACAAATGTTAGAAGGAACTAACAGATGATGATCTCCTGCCAAATCCCATTTTAGAACGGGACCCTTTTAAAACTTGTGCATACTTCAGCAATTCTGTTTTCTCAGGCTCATCTTTCGTTCTATTTTCTCGAGGTGAATCTAATCTTCCTGAACCTGATGACGAACCCCCATCACTATTTTGCCTACTATTCATCTGGTAGTTGTTGCTTTCTCCTAATTTGCCGCTCCTTGAACCTTGAGACACTGAGTGTAAGTCCATATATTGTTTGGATGAACCTTGCGAGGACGTTCTTGATCTGATGTTGATCCCATTAGCTCCAGAATCTAATCCAGAACTACTGTACCCTGGAGAATAACTAGAATGTCCTGTTGCATTATCTTCTAGTGTTTGCACCATTTCCATAGAAGAACTCCTACTAAGTTGGCGGCCCTTTCCCCTCACTAGTTTCATAAGCTTACTAAACACCTTCTTTTTGCTTGAAGACTGAGCCTTACAGGGTGATGAGTTATCAGTAGAAGTGTCGTCATATTCCGCAGAGTCTGTAAGAAACGATGTTTGGGAGGAGGACCATTCAGAATCAAGATCACTTACATTAATATCCCTTTCCCCCTGACTTTCTTCTTTATTTGCATATTCAAGAATTAGTTGCTTGGCTTTCTCTTCTGACTTGGGGCTCAATGTTTTGCTGAGGTCTCTTGCAGTTGTCTTGCCTCCGGCTGGCTGATAGTTCCTCAGCTCATGCCGCAAGCAAGCATTTATCCATCGGAGATAGACTAGTTCCTCAGCATCAGCACAGCGATCTGCTTGAAGCCGTTCCACATCCTTTGCCAAATCCTCATTTTGCTTTCTCAGCTTTAGAGTTTCCTCTTTCAGTGCTTCTGTCTGAAACAAGAAATGTTCAATAAATACACAACACTAGACATAGCTAAAACGAAACGTAACATGAACAAAAGAATTACTTCTTCATTCTCCAAGACAGAAGCAGCAATGATCTGAACAGATTCTAATCTATGAGCCAGATCTGAATTTTCTTTTCTTAAACTTTGGTTAGACTTTATCAACTCATCAGCCTGAATCTCCAAATCCTTGAGTTTTCGGAGCTTTAACTGGACATCCGGTTCAGCTTCAACGGTCTTCTTTTCCTGGTCATGCAACTTCATAACTTTTTCTTGAAGGGCCAAAATATGTTCTTTACTGTGATCAGCTTCTGATCTCACTTTCTTTTTTAGATGCTTTATCTTGACTTTTGCAGCTTCGAGCTCGGCAACAACTTTTGCATAATCAGCCACTTTTGCCTCTAACCTCATTTTATCAGCCATCAGCGACTCAATCTTTAGACCAAATATCTTGGCCTCCACATTGTTTATTTTTAGTTGATTTTGAAGTTCCATGATAGAAGTTTCTTGCTCCTTGAGACCATAATACTCGAGCAATTGGATTTCTAGAACCCTCTCCCTCTCTTTAAGAGTTTTAACAATATTTTTCAGGCTCTTAATCTCTTGCTCATTGTTAACCATTTCCACAATTCTATATTCTCTGGGTGAATCTTCATGCCGCATCACTGTTTCAAGGTCTCTCTGTGAGTTAGATAAAGTAAGTTCATTGAACTCTGGCAGGAAAAATCCCTCTCTCTCTGCCCTGAATATACCACTACTAGATGGAACACCTTTGGAATTATCAATAATGTGTTTGGAGATGTGGAGATCCTCCTGCAAGAGAAACGAAAAGCAGATTATCTCGCAACAACCAATATACATTATAGGGAACAAATTAAAGATTCACTATAATTCTGCTCATCGCAACTTCTTTTGTTTTTGCCAATTAACACTACTAGCAAGTTTATTAATTCATGTTTTTGGATCATCAAAATAGAGAAGTGCAATTAAGCACATCAAAAAGGCACAGTCAGAGGGGGAAATTTTTGGAAATAAACTGACCTCCTTTTGTTCAAGTAATTCAAAGTTTAAAAGGAAACACATACAAAGAAAGGCATACAGTTGTAGTCCAAAATGCTTTTAACCTTTTATGAAAAGCCCCATTTGATCTCCACACTCTCAGATGAGATGAATCACTGTCAATAAGAGAAGTCGTGTTCCAAATAAAAACGAAAGAAGACATGGAAAAACCACCCTCCTTTTCTCCTTAAAGGTTAAAAAAACAATCAAATAACTTGCATGAAGCTTAACTACTAACATAAATTGTTCTATACCGCCTGAAGGGAGAGAGGATTTCCATAAGACAAAGATAGGCATGCCAGGAAATAATGTTGAGTCACCCCTACAGGGAGCTGTGGACTAATGACCTAACAATGTGTGACGTTTGAAAAGATTGAACAACACTACGCGCATGAGATAGCAATGATATAAGATTGGTCAGGGTCGAGTAATCTCAGGTCAGGGGTTTAGGGTACTTCTCCTGATGCGTATACCCACTAATCTAACTATATTACCCAAGGCAATTGGCGTACAAATGTAGCTCAAACTTGGAATTTGGTAATTAGCCTTAGAAACAAATATGATTCTTGAACAATCAAAGACGAAACGTATAATCTTACGTGTTTCTCTGATGCGGTAGAAACTGATTTTCGGGAGGAAGGTGACAGAGATGCAGGGGAGGCATGATCATCATTTGTGAGATCATTTTTTTCACCACCTGGAAACTCAATTTCACAAAATCAAAAAGCAAACAAAATATTAGGGAAAAAAGGAAGACCCAATCAATAAACCCCCATGAAATTAAAATAAAAAATTAACCTGTCGCATATGGAGATTTGGAATCAGATGGCTTGATTCTTTTGGTTCTGAAAATGGTATAGATAATTCCACCAAGATATACAGCCAAAACAACGCCAACTTTGAGGACAACAGGCCTTATTATTATGTTCCTATTATCTCTCACCATTATCAATTTCTCTCACAAACATCATCATGGATTCGAGTTATCCTCTTCCTCCTCCTCCTCATCTAAATCCCCCAACAACACAAAACGGGGATAAAAAGAATATTATGAATATGAAAAGGATATTATTTCAAAACAAGGAAGGGGATGATAAAGTTAGAAAATGATAATGGTGTTACGATAATTAATGTTGGTTAATTATCCTAAATGGAAGTTTATTGCTTTTACTATATTTTGTTGTTGATATTTCCATATTTATGTGCTCTGATTATTTACATGCACGCGCAAAAGTAGGAGACAAATCTAAATTCAAAACTATCATTGCATTATTATAGGTTCATGTTTCTTGTATTAGGCCTCGTAGATCATATGTCAATGGTTAAAAATTTATAGTCACCATGAAACTCTATCACTTATGAACTTCTAACTACCATATATCGATTCTCAAAACAGACACTAGCGAATTAAATTTTTAAACTCAGTATAACATTCTACATTTGAACACTTTTGGAAATAAATATTCAAAACTTTGTGTATTCAATCACTGCGAGACATTGTAGCTGATAAGCATGGATGATAGTTCTAGTGAAGTATGCGTTCCAGCACATTAATATACACACGGACGCAATCAGATCCAAAATGCAGATTTTTTTTCTAGCAATATAATCCAAGATACATATCATTGGAATACAGAAATTCCTAAGGTACAAAATTGATAGTGATATTTCAGCATTTATCATTCAACACTGCAGAGAGCAATGGAAAGTCTTGTTGTTGCCAGAACGTTGGCAATTGGAACCACCATCCAGCATTTAGGGATTCGTTTGTAGATGTCATTAACCTCAAAATCTTGGAGCTGCAGAAATACAAGCAAGAAGAGATTAGATGAGAAACTGAGAATCAATAGAGTGGGAAAAGGGCAAGTGTGTTCCCTTTTTATTATGTCGAGGTGGGGGTTACACTACTGTTGGGGTTTGATTCGTCTACCTCAAACTAACCCTCCAATCTCAATAAGTGCTTGTGATTTAGATTTTTGTAAAACTCCGAGTAAAAGTTTTTTTGCAGCTATAAGAAAAGAGAATATAGACAAGAGTAGGCTTTACCTCCACCAATAGTTGCTTCAGGCAACCTTTCAATAGAGTACTTATGCTGAGTGATGTACATGATTGGTACACCAGGGACCTGATCATTCAACAGTTAACATAAGATGTCAATTTTTTTTTTAGGGGGGGGGGGGG